>JAQZBX010002520.1:0-71477 GCA_029593785.1 Cabassous unicinctus
TTATTGGTTGGAAATTCATTAAGCTAACAAACAGTTTTCTGAAAATGAATCAAGAGCAAATGCTTACATAGATTTGCACACTCAATAGTTTTCCATATTGATAACTCATTTTTAGACATTTTTATATATTAAGAATATAGATTTTTAATTATCAATTCAAATTCTCACCAAACCATACAAAATAAATTTATTTGAATAATTTTCATTGCTTTCAGAAAATTAGGAATATTGTCCTTATAAATGTTTACATATAAAAAGCTATTTTAAAAATAAAAATTTGCTCTTACTCATGTAGCAAATTTTATTTTCCTGGATAACTTACCATAAAATAAAAACCAACAAACAGAAAGTAAAAATCTACTATCTTTATATACTATGTACTTAACACATTTTTGTTAATAGTCCTGACCTTGAAGTACATATAATTTTTTATTTATGTTTGCCTCAGTTTCCTCACTGCTAAAACAAATACCATACAATGGGTTGGCTTTACACTAAGTATTTTGGCTCAAGGTTCTGACACAAGAAGTCCAAAATCCAGGCATTAGTAAGGTGATACTTTGTCTCTGAAAACTGGCATTCTGGGCTGGCTGCTGGAGATCCTTGGGCCTTTGGTCTTTCTGTCACGTGGTGATGCACATGGGTCGCATCTTCTCCTTTCTATTCTCGTTTCTATTGACTTACAGCTTCTTTCTCTGTCCAGTTTTCTTTGCTTATGACAATTTCAGCCCTATTGGATTAAGGCCACCCTCATTCAGTTTGGGCACACCTTAACTAAAAACACCTTCAAAGGTCCTGTTTACAAATGGGTTCACACCCACAGGAACAGGTTGGGACCTCAACATGCCTTTAATAGGGGACATGAATCTCCAGCAACATGGCTACTCATCTAACTTAACTGGCATCTAAATACCTCACATAATACTGCCTCTAATCATATTAATCCTATTAGTGAATGAATAAATGATCATTCTCAGATATTAAAATAATAAATTTAATAAATTTAAAGATGGAAATTTTCTTCATCCTTTTTTTCTTTGATGTAAAATTTAGTAATTGGAATCAAAATAATTTTTAAATTTAACTAGAATAACACAAGGCATATTTCTTTTTAAAAAAGAAGTGGGTGTTTTAATGCTTACTGTGATGTCATTAAGTTTACAAAATAAGCCAACAGGAACTAAGAATCACACAGTCAGCTTTAGGATTTTTCTTATTAGCTTTGCCAAACTCATTAGTCTTTGAATTAGGACATTGCTCATGTCTTTCTTACAAAGATTTAGTTACATTTTATAGAATTGAAAAGAAAGCAGGATGCAGTAGGAACATAGGAAAGAAATTGCACTGTTAAGATCCCTGGTTTATAGTGATGATAAACATTAAGTCAAGGAGTCCAACAATCTTGAAATTGATTTTTATGCAACGACAGATTGTGTACAATATAGAAATACTTAGAGTAAAAACTATAGGTTGATACATATGCTATGATGTTATTTGCAAAGGGGGGTATACATTTTTGTGATTATTACTCATCTATTAAGCAAATATTTATTGACCCTACTATGTGCAAAGTGATTTATTAGTTGTTAGGAAGAGAGTTATAGGTGAGACAGAAAGCGTCTTGCTTTATTTGGAGTCTGCAACCTAGTTTGGATAGGGATAGAGGTGGGCTGTCTAAACCCAGACAAGTGATTTATAAGTAAAGTGAAATATTTGAAGTCCTGGAAGAGGGAATTACAAGGTGTCTCAGAAACTATCATGTAAAGATGAGTCTAAATGAAAGAATCACGGGAGCATCCCAGAAAGAAGAACTCATAAATGCATTTAAATTAAATTTTAAATATAGGTGAGATGTCAAATCTACCAAAATGTTAATAGTGATTGTGTTTGGGAATAACACAATGTAGAGATGATTTTCTTTTCTTCTTTCTGCGTTTTCCAAATTGTAAGTAATTAGCAGATATAGCTTCCACAATGGAAAACAATAAATTATAGGTTGAAATAGCAAAATAACAATCAAGAAATATGTTAATTTAAATACAAAGAAAAAACCTAAGGGTATTTATGATAGAATAAATGCTAGCAAGTTGCAAAGAAAGGATTTCCAGCATAGCTAAGGTAAAATGTGCACATGTTAATATTCTGCAGCAGGAGAGGGTATGAGGAGAGATTTGTCCAGAATAGAATAGAATGCCTATGTAAGTCCTAGATGCCAAAGTCAAGAAGGCTATTGCTCCTCGTCACAGCTGAACTCAATCTCTTGTCTCTATCTCAACATTTAGCATCTACTATTCACATACTTTCTTTGCATTTTCCCCTGAAGAATGCTATTACTTGGCAGTTCTGTTTATTTATTTTAATGCAACTGCTTTAATACTATCTCATTTTACTTCTTAAATCTAGTGCAAGAAAATATGTGCATGACTAACTTTTTAGAATATCCAATTTTTCCCAAAATTTGGGATGTATTTAAACATTTAAGAGATCAGTTTCTTATTCAAAATTCAAAATATAAATAATAACTTTCCAAAGAAAATATTATAATTACAAAATATTCTGCATCCATATTTTCCACTGTATTGTATGCCTGGTACATAGCAGACATTCAGTAAATTAGTTTTAATGTATGATGGAACAAATGAATAAATAAAAAATTTGCTTACATATTCTTCTTACCCGACAAAATTTTACCCCTTTAGCTCCGAAATAACCTTTAGTCTGAAAACAATCTTTATCATAGTGATATGCATATAATTAACTGAAAGATGCCTGATCTAGCTGAATACTCCTTAGCAATTTTTAAGCACTGAAAGGTTATTTGGATGAATGCATAATTACGATACAGTTTTATTTGCTTTGAAATCATAGAAGTATATTAAAAACATGAATGAGTACTCTTCAGAAATGTTGCTTTATCTGCACACACAGTAGGGAAATGGTAAATGAGTGAACTGCTTCTTGTGGTGCATAAAATTCACTTGAGCTGTAGCCATGCACTTCATATAATACAAAGATTTCACCTTCTTATTTGCCCCTCTATGAGCACCTGAAAGATGGCTTTCTACATCCCACCTTCCTTATTAAGAAATGGTAATAGGAAATGGTAGTAGGAAATGAACGGCTAATGTGACTCCTGAAGTCAGGATAGTCTCAGAAAACCTAAAATCAGGAAGAAAATATTCCCAATCCAGTGATGGGAATAACTGAGAAACAGAAAACTACAGTTATTTTGCTCTCTCTAAAAGGTGGTTACTTCATTACTGAGAAGTCACGCAAATTTTCAGAATAATAAAGGCCATCAACACAGTAAAAATACTCCATTTTTTAAATTACCAAACGGTGCTTAAAAGATAAATGTCCATTTTTTAAAATTTCAGGTTTTGTACCTAATCCTAATTCTTTTGTATGTATATATACATTAATGAATATTTGAATAAAATAATATATAATCAACCATTAACTAGATAACTAGTTTTCTAGATATTGTTTACTAGATAGCACAGATAATAAAATGTATTTCCCATTTTTTAGTACAGGTTTGAGTAAATACCATAATGAACCAAATTAAAAATACCTCAGAGCTATGTTTTAGATATAATTCAAATATAGAACCATACCATTCCAGTACTACAAGTATTTTGAGTGAGTGATAAAAAGTGGAACCTCATGAAATTGTTATTTTTATATATCAAAATCAGGTGAACATCATTATTTTCATATACATAAAATAGCACCTTAAAATTAATAGTCTTTATTTTATAGAACAGTCTTATATCTACAGGAAAAAAAATGAGCAGATAATGTAGAGAGTTCCCACATTCTCACCCTCACAGATTTTCCTTTATTTTAACACCTTTCATTAGTGTGGTACATTTGTTATAATTTAGTAACCAATACTGATACATTATTATTATTTAGAGTTCATAATTTATATTAAGTTTCACTCTTTTTATTGTACAGTTCTATGGGTTTGAAAAAGGAATAATACCATGTGTCCAACATTATAGTATCATAAAGAGTAGTTTCGCTGCCCTAAAATGTCCCTGTACTTCATCTCTTCATCCCTCCTCCCTTCTCCCAAACCCCTGACAACAACTAATTTTCTATCTATAGTTTTGTCTTCTCCAAAATGCCATGTAGTTGGAATCATACAGTATACAGTCTTTTCAAACTGGCTTCTTTTACTTAGAAATATGGATTGAAGGTTCTGCCATGTCTTTTTATGACTAAATAACTCATTTCTTTTTATTGATGAATAATATTCTACTGCATGGATGTACCACTGTTTATGTATCCATTCACCAATTGAAGGTCATCATAGTTTGCTTCCAGTTTTTGGCAAAGGTAAATAAAGCTGCTATTAACACTGTGTGCAGGATTTTGTGTGGATATAAATTTTAACTGATTTGTGTAAAAGCTTAATTTCTGAATCATATAGTAAGACTATATTTGGCTTTATAAGAGACTTCCAAACTGTCTTCCAAGGTGGCTGTACCATTTTGCATTCCCACCATCAATGAAAAAGATTTCCTTTTATTCCAAATCCTCACCAGCATGTGATATTGTCAGTGTTTTGGATTTTAGCCATTCTAATAAGTATGTAGTGGTTACTCATTGTTGTTTTTTGTTTTAATATGTAATTCTCTAATGACATATGATGTAGAGAACTTTTCATAGGCTTATTTTCAATATATATGTCTTTTTTGGTGAGGCGTTTTTTCAGATATTTTGCTTATTTCCTAATTGTTCTTTTGGTTCTTTGTGTTCTTATTTTTGAGTTTTAAGAGATCTTTGTATATTTTGATTAACAATCCTTTATCAGATATATGTTTTGCAAATATTTTCTCCCCGTCTGTGGCTTGTCTTTTTATTCTCTTAACTATGTCTTTTGCAGAACAAAAGTTTTAATTAAAATCAAGTGCAATGTATCATTCTTTTTCCTTTCATGGATCTTGATTTTGGTTTTATTATTATAAAGTTATTGCCAAATCTACATTTACCTAGAATTTCTCCTATGTTTTCTTCTAGAAGTTTTATAGTTTTGTGTCCTATGTTTAGGTCTGTGATCCAGTTTGAGTTATTTTCTGTGAAATATGTAAGGCCTGTGTGCAGGTTCATTTTATTTTATATGGATATCCAGTGGTTCCAGCATTATTTATTGATAAGACTATCTGTATTAGTCAGCCAAAGGGGTGCTAATGTGAAATACCAAAAATGGGTTGGTCTTTATAAAGGGTATTTATTTGGGGTAGAAGTCCACAGTTACCAGGCCATAAAGCATAAGTTTCTTCCCTCACCAAAGTCCATTGTCACGTGTTGGAGCAAGACAACTGTCGACATTTGCCCAGGGTTCAGGCTTCTTGGCTTCCTCTCTTCCCGGGGCTGCATTTCTCTCCGAGCTTAGCTCCTGTTTCCTCCACAGTTTGTCCATATCCAAAAAATAACTTGCTGGCATTTTGATGGGGATTGCATTGAATCTAAAGATAAAGTTGGGAAGAAACAGCATCCCCAAGCAGAAGACAACTGATTACCATGAGAGGGTAGGAAGGAGGATTTGAGTAATGCTTTGATATTTTTTCTACATTGCCTTTGGTGGAAGATTTTCTGGATTTATGCCACTATTAAACAGAAACACATCAGATAAACTGAATCATGTAATGTATTAAAAATGATACATCATGAATAAGTTGAGTTAGTTTTCAGAAATACAAGAAAGAGTCAAAATCACCAATGTATTTCACCATGGAAAGACAATTCAAGGCAATGGGATTTAAGCAGTGAACAAATATATAAAATTTCTCCTCATGTAGTTTATGTTCTGATAACGGCTGATATTTCAGAATCATTTATGATGAACCAGACTCAGTTCTAAGGGCTTTCTTACACCTTTGCTCATAGAACCATCAGAAACCCTACGAATTCTGTGCTAATGTTGTTTCCTCTTTAATGAGGAGGATCTGAAGGATGGAGGGATAGAAGAGCTTGCTTCAGGTTAAACAGTTCTGGAATGTTGGCGTCAGGATTCCAGCCCACGCAGTTTCCTCTGGAACTATGCTTGGAACTGGAAATGAAAGGAGAGTTAACACTTATTCCCACTTGAATAACAAAAATTAATTTGGAAAGTGGTGTTATATGCTTCTGAATAAGTGGAGAAGATAGGAAATTTAAAGTGACTGTAAACTGATTCAGCCATTCCAGAATGCCATATAGGAGGTTTTAGAGCATTAAGGATGTGTAGCCCTTGCAACCTAGGGCTTGCACTCTAAAGTTCACACACAGTGCTGCTAGAATGTTCATCATGGTGTCATAGTGGGTGCAGGGAATTAAAAGCAACTCAGATGTTGCTCTCTGAAGTAATCATGAGTACAAGGAGTTGAATGTTGTTAATTGCAAAAATAATAGCCAGACCTCAAAATCATAGTGTTGAATAAGGAAAGTAGGAAATAGAATAAGGAATCATTTAATTTACTTAAAACTTATATAGATACAACATAATGCTTCTAGATATTTAAAGAATTTCTGATTATTTAAGGGTTTACTTCAAACATCCTAGAGAGGTTAAATGGGATGGGAATGGAAATCAGGGAACGGATGGGGGAAGAAAAATCAAAAAGAGAGTGGATTTCGACAGGCTCATGAGAACAATGAGCTATGAATCAAAAATTGTGATAAACTCTACTCTGCATGTGAAATTAAAATGAAGTATTCAACCAATCAAGAAAACAAGACACATTGGTGGGAGTTAATTGGAAAATAAGTACATTATTTTTTTTCCAAAATTTTACTGTTAAACATTTTCCATTTGCCACAATTCCTTTTGCTTCTTATTCCTCTTCCACACTTTGAAACCACCCTAGAAGGCAGAGAGGGTTAACTAAATAACTAGAAATTATTTAGAGAGAGTGTCATTGAAATATGAAAAGGAAACATCCTGCATCACTCCCAGCATTTTTTATGGAAATGTAAATTCTCCTCATTCAAAAAGCATCTTTTAATATTTTAATTAGGATGCTGTATTATATGAAAGGAACATCTGATTTTAGAAATGCAAATGAGGTTATGCTATGAAACAAAAATGCAGAATTAAAAAGGTAATATGTAGTTCAGCAACCAGCTATGAAGAGAAAGAATGTAGGGAAGGATCAAAGAAATAACCTGATTTTTGAAGTGAAAATTGTACTAACATTTTTCAAATTTAGCAATTTGACAAGGTTAATGATAGTTTTACGACACTTCCTATTTACAAATGCAGTAGTTACCTTTGGCTAATAAACTAGAAATCAGTCAAACTGCGTGTATTTATTGACAGTAAGTAGAAGCAGTTAGGGATTCTGTATATGCTCCCTACAGCACTGGCAGGTTACTAAGTAGGTGAATATGACTTCATCCTGCTAGCTTTTGGAGCTTCCTTCTTTACCCCTTTCCTTTCATGCTCATTGCTATGAAACAAAGAAGACACTAATTGCAGATTTTGCAATAAAGTACAGCTAGAATTTATAGCTTTCATTTTAAACATGAAGGAATTGTTTCTCTGGAAGGTTGAACAACTTGCCCAAGTGGCACTGGTAGGATGGAATACAGTCTGTACTTAATACTGTGTCTTCCACAACTAGACTGCACTGTCTGGGGACAGAAAACTTAGGACTTACTCATTTCCAGGGGAAATTTTCAGCTACTTTTTTTTAAAGGAAACTTGGCTAGAAGCAAAACTTCAAAGAGCCATGTGGTTTTTACTCAATCAGGAGAGCAATTGTGAGACCACATTTTTCAAGAGAAGAAATCTTAGTAAAAGTAACAACAGTAGAGGGAAAAGAAATACAAAGAGGCATTCTGGAACCAAAAGAAGTTAACAAAGAAGGTAAATGGGGAGTTAGATAGTCTGAGAGAATTTTTTTCCCAAAATGGGTTCATATTGCCAGGAAGCGCTGGATTCCAAGTTCCATATCTAGAGATATGTATCTGTGTTGTTTATCCATCCCCAAAATTTCTCAAGCCCAACCCTACTTCTACTCTGCAGGCCCACTGCCTGCAGAGGGCAAGGAAGGATAGAATGGGGAAATGAAGACATGCTTTGCAAGCCAGAGAGAAATATACTCATGTAAGGGATTAAGGAACAATAACAGGTTTAACAAAGAAACTATCATCTCATATTCCAGGTTTAAATACTGAATTGTTTTCTCTCAAGATCATTGCTGGACTCCATGGTTTAGCTCTATTTTGAATTTTAGACTAGCCATTTGAAACAAACAACTAACTTACAAATGAACTATTTACAAATATGATAATGCCTTGGATACTATACATAGTTAAGATGACACTGAATACAGTAATAGGATATTCCTACTATATAGTCTTTTAGGGTCATAAAGACCTAGGTAAATTATGTATTATGCTGGGAACTCACATTATTTATTTGTGAGATGAAAATAGCAATAAATATCTTATAGAATATTTGTGAAGGTTAATTTAGATGATGAATGTAAAGATAGGGCTTTGTACACTACTTGGCATATAGAGTAAATGACCAGTGAATATTGCTATTTGTAGTAGTAGTCATGGTTGTTTTAATATATTGAATATATAAAGAAAGGAAAGATCATATAGCCTATTCTCTGATTTAAGAGTATTTTCCAATAGTAAAAGATATGATTATGTAAAGAAAAATACACTCAGTTCATACAACACTTTGTTGAAGTCTTCAAAATTAAGTTCCTTAAGTAAAGGAGAGGAAATCAATTGTTCTCAGATGAAGGAAGCCAACCTAATATTATAAGGTTATTGTGACCAAGAAAGAAAGGAAGAGAGTTTTAGAAAGAAGATATGAAACAAAGTAAAAAAGACAGATAGATGAAGAGGACTGAGGACTGAGAAAAAGACCTAGGAGTTTAAAAGTAGCAAGTACTGTCATTGGCAAGCAACTTGCAACAGAAGTCATATTTTTGTAAAAGGGAAAAAAGCTAAGAATTTAAAAGATTTTTAAGAATATTTAAAGCTATTATATCAAACAATTAATGGAAAGACTGTCTACTATAAAAACTAAGCTAGATAGAATATGGTACACACTGAAAGAAGGCAATTCAGTATGTTTTTTTCCCCAAATTTATTGAACTTTTTTTCATCTTCAAAAATAAAACAACAGACAAAAGGTAGCTTAACAAATTATGGAAGCATTACTTAAAAATATCCTGTCCAGGCACATTTATTTTATTTAATCCTAAAAAACAAAGTCAATTATTCCTCCAGTGTTCAGAAAGATGAATGAATGAGCACAGATTGGTTAAATTATGTGACCAAGTTCTCCTTGTTAATGAAGAAAATGAAAAAAAAAAAAAATGCTTGATCATATTCACATATCATAAATTTAAATTAAATTAAATTTCCTTAAAAGTTACAGGCATACCTTGCTTTATTGCCCATCACTTTATTGTGCTTCACAGATATTGCATTTTTGAAAATTGAAGGTTTGTGGCAACCCTGCATCCAATAAGTCTATCGGCACCATTTTTCCAGCAGCATGTGCTCACTTCATGTCTCTTTGTCACACATCGGTAGTTCCTGCAACATTTCAAACTTTTTCATTAATATATATGTTATGGTGATCTGTGATCAGTGATCTTTGATGTTATTATTGTAATTGTTTTGGGGTGCCACAAACCTCACCCAAATGGGAAGGCAAGCTTATTCTATAAATGTTGTGTCCTGTGCTCCATGGACTGTCTTTTGTCATCTCTCTCCCTCTCCTCAGGCCTCACTATTCCCTGAAACACCACAATATTGAAATTAGGCCCTACAAAGGCCTGTTCAAGTGAAAGGAAGAGTCGCATGTTTCTCACTTTAAATCAAAAGCTAGAAATGGTTAAGCTTAGTGAGTAAAGCATGCCAAAGATCATATAGGCCAAAAGCTAGGCCTCTTGCACTAAACAGTGAGCCAATTTGTGAATGTAAAGGAAAAGTTCTTGAAGGAAATGAAAAGTGCTACTCCAGTGAACACACAAATGATAAGAAAGCAAAACAGCTTTATTGCTAATGCAGATAGAGAAAGGTTAATAGTCCAGATATAAGATCAAACAAGCCACAGCATTCCCTTAATCCAATGTCTAATCCAAAGCAAGGCCCTGACTCTCTTCAATTCTATGAAGGTTGAGAGAGGGGAAGAAGCAGCTGCAGAAGAAAAGTGTGAAACTAGCAACTTTGGTTCATGATGTTTAAGGAAAGAAACCATCTCTATCATATAAAAGTGGAAGATGAAGCAGAACTGTTGATATAGAAGCTGCAGCTAGTTAGCTGGAAGATCTAACTAAGATAATTTATGAAGTTGGTTACACTAAACAAAAATTTCATTGTAGGTGAGACAGCCTTCTATTGGAAGACAATGTCATCTAGGACTTTCATACCTAGCGAGAAGAAGCCAATACCTGGCTTTAAGCTTCAGAGCACAAGCTGACTCCCTTGTTAGGCGCCAATACTTTAAGTTTACTTTAAGTTTAAGCCAGAGCTCATTTATTCTGAAAATCCTAGGGCCCTTAAAAATTATTGTAAATCTACTCTGCCTGTGCTTTATAATGGAACAACAAATCCTGGATGATAACACATCTGTTTACAACACGGTTTACTGAATATTTTAAGGCCACTACTGTTACCTACTGCTCACAAAAAAAAAAGTAACTTTCAAAATATTACCGGTCATTGACAATGTGTACCTGGTCACCCAAGAGCTCTAATGGGTATGTAGAACAATATATAGTATGTTTTCATGCCTGTTAACACAACAGCCATTTTGCAACCCATGGATTAAGGAGTCATTCAACTTTCAAGTCTTATTATTAAATAATAAATTAATTTCATGAGGCTACTGCTGCCATGATAGTGATTTTTCTGATGGATCTATACAAAGTCAATTGAAAACCTTCTGGAAAGGATTCATCATTTTAGATGCCATTAAGAACATTCATGATTCATGGGAAGAGGTCAAAATATCAACATTAACATGAAGATGACTCCAACCTTCATGGATGACTTTGAGGCGTTCAAGACTTCAGTGGGAGAAATAACTACAGATGTGAAAATAATAAAAGAGCTAGAATTAAAACTAGGCCTGAAGATGTGATTGAATTGTTGCAATCTCATGATTAAACTTCAACGGATGAGGAGTTGTTTCTTATGGATGAAGAAAGTGGTTTCTTAAGAAAGAATCTATTCCTGGTGAAGGTGCTATGAACATTGTTAAAACGACAACAAAAGATTTAGAATACTCCATAAACTTAGTTTATAAAGAAGTGGCAGGGTTTGAGAGGATTGACTCCAATTTTGAAAGTTCTGTTGTAAGTAAAATCTTGTCAAACAGCATGGCATGAAAGGAAAACTCAATTTATGAGGCAAACTTTAATGTTGTCTTATTTTAAGAAATTGCCATAGGCACCTCAATCTTGAGCAACCACCACCCAGATTAATCAGCAGTCATCAACCTCAAGTCAAGAGCCTCCACCATCAAAAAGATAATAACTTCATGAAGGCTCAAATGATGGTTAGCATGTTTTAGCAATAAAGTATTTTTAATTAAGGTATGTACATTGTTTTTATACATAATGCTATTGCACACTTAACAGACTTCAGTATAGTGCAAATATAATTTTTATTTGCCCTGGGAAACCAAAAAATTTCTGTGACTTGCTTTGCTGTGATATTTGCTTTTGCTTTATTGCAGTGGTCTGGAACTGAACCCACAATATCTCTGAGGTATGCCTGTAATTCTTTACAATAGAATTTATGATAATAAAAACTTAGAAAAAATTTAATGCCCTTTAATAGGGAAATGGATAGATGAATTAGAGTGAATTTAACATTTGACTGTTATAAAGTCATTAATGCAATGCTTTCCCGGAATTAAAGATATTTGAGAATTTTCAGTAACAAGGGAACTTGAAAAATGCTGGACTCAAAACTGTGAAATAGTATTATATATGTCTGCTTTGCAAAAAGACTGGAAAATGTATCAAAATGTTATAAATGGACTTCAAGATTATGGGGAATATAGCTTTGTTCTATATATTTGTAAAGATTTTCCAGGTTTTTACATCCTTAAATTACTCTTATAATAAGAAAAAAGAGTGTTTTTACAAACACAATTAAACTCTTTATGTGCAGCAACCTCAATCCCACCAAACTCAACACCAATGGAAATGGCTGTATAGAAATTATGTTTCCCAAACTGTTGCAGTTCTGTGACAGAAATTGGACAACTTTGGGCAAAAGTAGCTCCTTAAGAACAATGTGACTCGTACCTTTAAAATCAAATCCCCTGCACTAGACAGCACTAAGTTACTCAAAGTCAGGAAAAGGGTGGCTTTTTAAAAGCAAAGGTGTATGGTAAACATTTAAGTGTTTTTTCCCCCTCACTTACTGGCACAGCATAGATGCCGTTGTTCCTGTTTCCCCAGCCCGTTTACCCAGGTGTAGACTCTGCTTGCTCGCATACGACCATCGGCAGAACCCATTATAGGATGGAGGCACGAAGAAAGAGACATATTCAGATCTATAATATTGAAACCACCAACTAAGGCTATATTTTCCCAAAAGTAATAATTTGTAATTAAAACATTAATATTTGCTTTGTTTTCCTCTATGTGTACCTACCACATTGAAAGGGAAAATAAATTACTCTGTGTCCCAATTTTATCACAATAAGAAGAATTAAATAACTTATTAAGCCCAGACTGCTCTGGTGAGTTATGAACAAGTTCTTCTTTGTGAGAAGAAACTTAAATTTGTATTTCATCTTGAAGCTCTTGCTAAATTATTTTATTACCTGTTAGGAGATTTAGAATAATATTAAAGGAAATATACTATCTACATTTTCTATCTCTTTCATTGTTGAATTGCCCATTTTAGTACCAGAATTTCAAGACACTTAATGTTAAGTCATGAAACAGAAGTTGAGGGAAAGCATGTTTATTGGAATCATGTAATAAAAAAATCTAAGAAAACAAAAGGGACCATCTCAAATGAACTGTACTTATTTTTATTTTCATAGCAGAGAAACCTGCAAGAATCAACACATGTTCAACTCTAGCTATTATGGGGGAAACAAGTACAAGTTGGTTTATATTGGATAAAAAGGGAAATAGATAATAGCAAATGTGGAGGATACTTACATTTAAAGAGTTATTGGGAACATAAAATATATATCTCCCCATAATTTTATGCTAATTAAAGTTCTTCTGAATTTGTAGACAAAATAGAATGCCTCAATCTATTTTACCAACAATACACTATTTTCAATTTTGATAACCATCCAAATTAATTCATTCAAAAGAGGTATGAAAGACTCACTCTTTGAAAGGCACTTACACTATCTGGCAATGGTAGGAGCTTCTGATCTAATATTTTAGCTCTTCCATGAAAATAATCTCCAATATTTTTAGCAAGCACTTTATCCTAACAGAAGCCATTAATGTTCTCCTCAGTTTAGGAGAAAAAAATGTGTTTCAATAAATCAAAGCTATAGAATATCAATAGTTATTTGTGAGCATTTGTGTTCTGGGGTAGAGATGTGACCTAAGTAGTTCTTCAATTGCATTATTAGTAGAAGAAAAAACTGACAGTTTTTTGTTTGTTTTTTTTTTGCTGGAAAATTAATTGTTAATTCACATGGCCTGAGCAGAGTCAGTGATTAAATTCACTAAAGCATTTACTGTTCATCTTCTATGTGCAAGTTACAGCTTGGGATAGAAAGATAAATAACTCACCACCTTTACTATCAGTAGGCACTCAATTTTGTGCCTTGTGGGAGGAAGGAAATAAGAGAAGAAACAAAAATGATCAGATTTCAAAAAGTCATGGGACTTACTATTTGAGGGATAAAATTTACAAGGAAATTCACATGATGAAGAGATTCTATATGTTTATGACATAAGAAAAATTGTAATTGAGTTAACAGCATTTTGAAGTGGGACCCAAAGAGAGAAAAAGTTGGAGTTGCAGAAAGACCTCATTATAAGATTAAGCTGGGAGCAGGATTTTGTGGATGGATTAAAAAAGCAGGAAATATAAATTTGAGAATTACATTTAGAGGACTTTTCAAAGAACTCAAGAATTAGTAGGCTTTGTAGTAAAGGAAATAAGGTAAAAATGTAAATGTGGGGATAAAATATTGATACATTGTAGACATAGAATTTACATAGTATAAATATAAAGAAAGCAGTAAAAGGATAACTCCATGTTTAAAAAAAGTAGTCCCATTAACAGAAATGAAAAGGTCAAGAGGAAAACACATTGGGGGAAATATTGAGCATAAGAAATAAATGGATTTTTTTTAACCTGCCAAGTTTAAGTTGCTTGTAGGCTATCCAAAGCGGAGTGTCTAGGGGAATGAAATGCAGGTCTAGAGATACATTTTAGGATGCAATGGTGTCTAAAGTAGTGGAGTAGATGAGATTACTAAGAAATAAAGTCTCAAAGAAAGGGTAAGTTTAAAGAGAAAAAAATGCTATTTGAAGAGAGAACTTAGGGGACAAAGTCTGTTAAAGGATACTAAACTATGATAATGCAAATCAATGTGATTCCCATTTTTGTTGGCCAGCATTTGCCAATGAAATTGTAGTTTTATTGATATCCAACTCAGTGTGAGACAATTCAATGAGGTCTATAATTTTATTGTGAATTTCACAGGCTGTGGAATGTCCCTCAGGTGGTAAAAAGTATTGGAATACAATTCTGTGGTACCGATGGTATAACTTTTATTTTCTTCTAACTTAATAGCAATGAATAAATTGTGGGACAGATATAGCATATTATAGCAACATAAAAACTTAGAGGCACAAAACAAAATTTTGTACTTTGGGCACTGTTATCCAAATGATAATAATTTTTCCTTGACCCAATAAGCTATCCTTGTTTCCTAAAGATAGACCCGGTATTGTTTCCTTTATCTCAGCCTAAGCAAAGAAAATTGAACTGAGTAACCATAATACCTTTCATGAACAAAATAATTGTCAAAATTCACCATTCTGTCACTTCAATGAAGATAAAACACTACTATATAAATAATAATGATGATTTATGACAATAATAAAAATAAGAGAAACATAAAATGCAATTCCTGCAAACACACTGGTTTGGTGAAAAAAACCAGCAGTAGCAATAAAATTCCTCCCCTACATTCTCATCTCAAGCAGGATGACTGTGCACGCACAAGTCGTCCCCTCTCTGACCATGCGTTCTACCCTTTTTCTCCTCCTTCGGTCTGCTTCACTAAGCCATCAACCTCAAAGGTGGCAATTACCTACTGTTACATATTCCTGCTGACATATAAAGTCCTCTCCTCCTTCGCTTATTCATGCATAGAATGTTTCTGCTTCATTCTCAGAATGCTGTGCTTCAAGAGTATCTTCAAAGTGGGGAATAAGGAAACTTCCTTCCAAGTGTGACACACTCCTGTTATTAAAGAAAAAAAAAAAAAGTGGCCTGTGTATTTAATTTTAAAAAAGACTCTTCTAAACGCACACATGTACACATTTGACATTTGACATCATAGCTCCCTCTCCATAATACACAAGCATAAGGCCTTGGGAACTAGGCAAGACATCTATGTGCCTGTCACAGGCTCAAAGCAGCTCTCCCAGTCCCACATCTCCTCTGGCAGTGGCAAATAACCTCTTTTGCATTTCTCTCTTCACTTACTTAGAAGGAGCTTACTTTTTTCCAAAAATTCTCTTTAACTGCTCATTAAAAATAAAGTGACTGTCAGACCAACTTATTAGGCTTTTAATATCAAGGAAAAAATCTCAGGGTGAATAGAGCTTAATGTGAAAAGCTGAGGGGATAAAATTAAAACCTTCCTCCATTGTCATCATCATCACCACCATCCCCATTTTTGTCAACTGTAGTAAAATGGATTATTGTTCTCACCTCCTCCTTGTGACAGGATTATATCCAAACCTTTATTCCTATGACTAGGCAGTATGCCATAGACGAATGGGTAGAGTATCCATCCTTACCCCACTAACTAGGCTTATCTATTTGACTTGTTAATTTGACTTGGTTACTGGTATGTTACTGAATGTGATGTAAGCAGCAGCATTGAATATACTTCAATAATTTGGCTTTACTACTTGTACTTTTATCTGCCAAGAGAAGACCATGTCCTATTACAGGGATGAGGAAAAACATTGAGTAGACTTGAAAATAACTTGCAGCTTATATCCAAGCCCAGCTGATCTGAACTGAGCCAGCAGAGCTCCCAGTGCTTCAGCTGACCTGCAAAAATAGTCTTGAAAGGCACTGGGATTTCAGAATTATTTATAATATGACAGCATCACAAAAGAAAACTAATTAATAGAATAACAAAAAAATTGAATACGGTTTTATAGTCTTTGAAAACAAGACCACCTATGTTAGATTAATAAATAAGTATAAAAATATGAAGGCAAAATATGAAATATATATCATAGAATGAAAAATCTGACTATTTTATTGCACTGTTAGGTTGGAAAGCTGGAGCTGTGACTGGGCCTAATCTGAATTGATGGATACCTATAAAAAGAGAGCCACATAGAGGAGCCAGAAGCAGAAAGTCAATGAGAACCTGAAAGGGAAAGGAAAGGGCAAAGGCATGTGGTGGGAAAGCCAAGGAACTCCAAGTTTTGCTGGCAAGCCACCACCACACTGCTACTGTCCCTGCGTGGAAGCAAACCTTCTTACCTCAGAAACCGTGAGGCAATGAATTCCCATTGTCAAACCATGGTGTGGTATTTATCACAGCGGCCTGGTGAACCAAGAGAAAGCAGGTTAAGTAATTTATGTGTAATTTTGTTTCTTTGAAGATGGAAGTGGGGTGGTTTTGTGCATGATCCTCCGAGAATGGGGCAAGAGGCACAGGATGAATTACCACTACCATGCTCCACACACTTTAGGGTAGTTGCTCCAAACTCTGGGCTAGGCTAACGGGCTTTACATATTAGCACTACCACTTACTCAAGATAATGATGTAGCAGTGCTACTTCAGTCCCAGGAAGAAAAGAACCACAGAGATATGAAGAGAGCTATACTTCTCACCTCCATCCCTGATCATAGAAGATATTTTCATCAGGGAAGGGCAAGATGGCTTCTATTAGAGGAGTCCAATGCCCTGTGGGGCAATTTTAACATGGAGGGTGCAGGCAGCAGAATTGGGAATAAGATTCCTTGATTCAGAGCAAAACAACACATGATGACAAGTTCTTAAGTACATGAGAGACCATTTCTTTAAGGTCTCTCAGAAATAAGAATTTTTAGGCAAAAGACAGGTTCTGCTATTGACTAGGTAGAACTTTAGTACTAGTGAAATTTATGAATTAATATTAATGTGGTAGAGCCTTGGAAAGGTAATACATTATATTTATCCTTGAATAAGTTTATTTCATTTGAACAAATATTTTTCAAGTATTTACTATGTGTGAAGTGTTATTCATGAATAAGAATGAAAATATCAGGCCCAAGGCAGTATAGCTTATTAGTTTATGCTTGTTTTGAATAAATTTCAGCTGGCTTATGATTGGGAAGCACATTTCTCTGTTATTTCTTCCTGCTTGGATTCAGTGTTGGTTGAAAGATCTGTGGATTAGTGGCAGGTGAGATATTTGTGTTTCAATGATGTTCAATCACAATTAAATGTCCCACCATGAATCAATTTTTGCTTCTGCTTCATTACCTTAGATTTCTTTCCTATAAAATGAAAAGATTGACCAAACATATTCCCATATTATTGTCCTTTCTAGACTAAAATTCTACAGCTAAAATTTATTGTCTCAATCCCTTAACTTTATCGATAGTTTTCAAATAGCCCTGGAATTTATAAATGCTATAAGGCCAAGCAGTGATCTTGGAAAGTAAGTGGATTGAGATTTATCAGTTATATTGATCCAAATGCCAACACATTACCAAGAATCATCAAGTTGGATTATTATAATTCTCCACAGGATTAATTAAAGGCAAAGCCTCAAGTAAATCAGCAAGAATATCAACTGTATCTCTCAGGTTGTGTTATATGCACACAAGGACAAAGTAAAAGTCAGGAAGTTGCTCAGTAAAGAGTTAAGTGTGACTTTTCAATATAATATAAAACAGCCGTTTAAGCTGGTTCCAAACATGATTTTCCTGATTTTGTTAAAGATTTTTGTTTCTTAAACAGCACAAGCAGATACTAGGCTAAAAAACTTAACAGAAAATCCTCCTCTAGCACACTATGGACATGACTTAGTCAAAGCCGGACTCATTAGCAGTGAATAGATAGCATGGATCTAATGCCACCTGAGGTTTTTAACTATAAACTCACTGTATTGAGGCAGAGTAAAAGCACTACTACTTACATTTAGTAAGTTCTAAACCTGTGGCATTTTTGTTTGATCCATCCAGGCTCTGGATCTGAATTTTTTTGTTTTTTTTTTACTGTTAAACAGATTCATTTGAAAACAGAAATTTCCTTCATTACTCCATTATTACGAAACCATCAGCTAGTCTAAACATAAAAAGAAGAAGTGACTGATATTTAAAAAGTGAAACCTCATTTTTCTATGCCTAACATATTGGATGGAACATACTGAAATAAAAGATTGATGTATAAAAAAGGATAGATTTTCCTTCTGGGAAAAACATGTTCAAGTTTTTTTTCCAGGTTTGTTTATGTATTCAACTATTTAAAAATTCAATTTTTACCTAAAAAATAAGTTACAATGATTTTAATTGTACTGTGAATCGCTTAGACATAAATCTTCTCTGCAGAGAATAAACAAGTAATTTGCAAAGCGACTTTATTTGCAGTTTCTGTCTGTCAGAGAAGTTGTGGATCCTAATAAATTTTGAAGGGTAAAAAACATCTTCTCATGTTCCCTGTAATGCAGTCATCTTTTCTTAACTTCATTTTCTCTTTCTTTTTTTAATTTGTTGATTGCTAGTTTATTTCCTTTTAGCATCTTGACTCTTCTGCGGTATCCCTGGAATGGGGTATTAGGTATATATGAATATACATATATGAATTTATATATAAATTTATAGATATGAATATATATATGTGTATATATATATTCCCTAAGTGTCTCAGTAATCATGCCATTAATAATTGGCACAACTATCCTTAAGAAATACTTATCATATATAATTGAAAGCAAAAGTTTATTTTTTTAACATGAAAACTCCAAACAAAACTAGACACAATATCTGAATCTTGCATGTCACCTATCTGCCTCTCTCCCTGACATATTTTTACCCTTTTTTAAAAAGATAAGACTAACATGCCAATGGCTTGTGTCATACTATGTGAAAAACACTAGTCTCATAACATCTATATAACTATGATTAACATAGTTTTAAAGAAAAATGACTAAGGATATTACAGACTAAAGCATGTAATACTCCTTTGAACCAATGACTAAGAATATCATATAACTACAGGAAGAACTGCTGCAAATACAACATCTCATTTACGGTTGATTCTCATTATTCTCAGAACTTACGTTCTATGAAGTCACTGCAAACACTGAATTAGTGAATGCTGAATCATTGCTCCTAGGGAAAATACAGGGTTAGATTCCAGAGAAACCCAACATTTTCATCAACCCATCAAGACATGACTCTGTTTTATGTATTTCTGTTTAAAGGCACCTTATGTCACATATATTGTTGATTCATTAACATTGAACTCACAAACAACAGCACCATAACTTCCTGGACAAAGCTTATCTAACACGTATTATCTCCATAAGGCCCATCAGAACCGTCTTGCACTTAAGAACACTAGACAACCTTTCAGCACTATGATTTTTTACACCAACAAAAAAGTGTAAAAATGTGAAAAACAAGGCACGAAGAATAACACAAAAAAGATATTTGTTTACAGTATGAAAGCCAAATAATGAAAACAGTATCACCGTGTTTGACTCAGCTGTTAATGTATGTGGGGTAATTCAAATTTCTTGTTGTTCTGCACATGTCTACAAATGACCAAGAAAGTGCTAAGGTGTATTGATTTGGGGGTTACAAATAAATTTTATTGAATAGGTGAATTTGCAAATGTAGAATCTATGAATAATAAGGATCCCCTATACTTACCATGTACAGACTGGAAGACTATGCTGAAAATAATTCATTTAGTTGGAAAAAGTGTTTTTTCTCTTCATTTCTTATGGATGCTTTTGATAAAGTACTAAGATAATCAATCCACATTTTAAGTGAGTTTCAAATTCAGGATAAAAATATTTCGAAGAAGATGGTAGGAAACTAGTTATGTAAATCCTAAAATTATTTTCCAACATTGAGGATATAAATATCGGGGAGGGAATGCTTGTAGTGAGCAGTCGGTGTGCTCATGTGACTTATCTCCACTACCCCATAAGGAGAGAGATGGAGAGTGCTTCATCCTTCACCATTTGGAGAATTTAAAATGTACCTCTTACAGTTTGGGGATGTAGTAGTCTGATTTCTGCCAGGAAAATCTATAGGGCAACACGTGACCTGGATCCTGCTTTGAGGCAGTGCAAAACAAGGGTGCAACGGTCGGAAGGCAGAGTCTGTTAAGGAAAAGATAGCTGAGTGTTTACTATGGACTAAGGAAAGAGCCAGCATGATGTCATCTTAGATCCTGTGCAGGAGGGCTTCCTTGAAGATTAAAAACCTAGTGAAAAAAGAAGTTGAAATATAGTTAAGTATGAGAAAGGAGTAAGTGACCAACATGGAGAAGGATTTAGTTGCTTTGAATAGGAAACTGCAATTGAAAATCCTCAGGGATTGAGGGAGAAAGAGCCGTTACTAAATCATTTCATTAGTATCAGCCAAGTCAGATGTTTTCTGCTCCTCTTATCTATTCTTCTTCCCCATGCACCAAATTTGGAAGAAGTCATAAATGCCCATGGTGAGATAAGAGAAAGAAAGGGGTTGTTGGGGATTGAATCATGTCCCCCACAAAAGACATGTTCAGGTCCCAACCCCTGGTCCTGTAGTTATGAACTCATTCATAAAGAGGAACTTTGAAGGTGTTGTTAGCTAAGGTGTACCTAAACTGAGCAATGGCAGGCTTTAATCTAATATGGCTGAATTTCACATATCCAAAGGAAATTGAACCCAGAAGGAGAAGCCACAGCAGCAGGCAGAAGCTGGAAGTCCATGGAACCTGAAAGAGAAAGAAGATGTGCATTGCCATGTGATGAAAAAGTCAAGGAGCTCCAAGGATAGCCAGCAGCCAGCCTCAGGAAGCTCCAGTCTTCAGGGAGTATGCATCACCTTACTGACTCCTCAGTTTTGGTCTTCTCCTAGTTTTCAAACTGTAAACCAATTCTTATTGTTTAAGCCAACCCATGGTATGGCATTTGTTTTAGCAGCCTGGAAACTAAAACAGGGACTAAGTGACGAAGGAGAAGATAAACTGTTACTCAGCATTGAAGATTTTTTATTTTACCTGGCATTGGATATTTTAATTTTTGCATTATGACTTAAAAGAACTTGAGGACATTTATCACCTAAGAATTATGGGACAAGTCATCAACTTGCATGTGTTTTTATCCAGGGGCAGGGGAAAAATAAGTTCACACAGTAGATTTTAAGAACAATGTAGAACAATATTAAAAGCACTTCGTTATTGACCTCTACAAGTACAACATGTTCAATTAAATTGAAAATCCAAGGATTGTTACCCTAAATAACAGCAAATGAGTATAAGAAATGAGAATTGGTAGTGACTTACTGCATCAAGAACAAACCATTAAAGAAGATCTGGATACAATAACTTGAATTTTTTTTTCTATTTACTGCTTTATCTCTTAGTATTTTGGTACAAGAATCTTTTGCTTAATGCCAATCAGCAATCCATTCCTGAAAATTAGACATTTTGTGCCAAAACACTGAGAACTCATAATTAATTATTTTAAAAGGGAAATATTACATATCCATCCCAAATCCCAGAGTTTGATTTACTTTGAAGCTGATGAAGCTTAGTCTTCAGAGATCTGCAATTGCATGAGCCCCTTCCAAGGTACTTGGAGGGATCTTAGCAATGGTCACTTGCACCATTTGTAAATGTAAGACAATTTTGTATTCTTGTCACTAAAGAGGGCCCTCCAAATTTATAAGCGGCAGCCTCTACAACACTTAGATCCTCTCCAACAAGCGCTCAAAATATTTGCTAAATGTGAATGAAACATAGAAAACCACTAGATGTAAGTATGTTTGAATGTAAAATGATTAAAACATTGTTCACTGATTACGAAATAGTTGATATGGTTAGTACAAACATTTGCTTTGGTGTATAGTAGCATCTCTTCCACTATACTATTTTTTTTTGTTTACTTGTTTTCTTCAAACTTTATTTAATACTTTCTAATTTGGGGGGACTCATTTAATACTAAGTTAAAAAGGGGGGGGGTAATTTTGAAAGGCACTCTGGAAACATCTCCTGGAAAATCCACAGTGGCAAAGACTGGCTCACAAAGAGCATGAGGCTGCGTTGCCTCCCAGAGCCAGAAACAAGCCTGATTCACCTCTGTTTTGTTGGCACATTGTTTTTTTCTTTTTAAAATTATCCGTGTAGATTGTCATATTTTACTGATTTTATTTGAAATGTAACTGAAGTGTTTTTTACACCTTGTTTTCTCAGAATTGCTGTATTTTTCTTTAGGGAAGGTAAGTATAAAAATATCCTATGCAAACATCAGCTGATAAATATATTGAGAGCAACACACATTCTATGAAGTTTTGGTATTAAAAACCAAGAACTGTTCTACTGGGAACACAGCAAGAGAGAGATGTTGTGTGGGTTTGCCTTCATTTTCAAAAGTAGCTTAATTTAATTATTCTGCAGTTATACAAGAACCTCTAGAGTGCAACTAAATAGCAACAATAAGAGAAGAAAATATCAACAATAGCTAATAATTGTTAAGTTATTTCTAAGTGCTTGACTAAATTTTCTCCAGAACTGTCTTATTTAATTTAACAATCTGATAAAATGAGTATTACTATATTCTACTTTTCAGATGAGGGAACTAAGAGATTCAGTAATTTTCTCTAAGTGACAGCTCATAAGTGATAAAGCCAGAGTCCACTACACTTAATTAAATTTATTTAACAATATTTTTTGACCATATGCTCAACATAAGGCATACCAGGTTGTTTTGCTTAAATTTCCTACCACACAATATAGATATTTATTCCTATAGAAACCCATGAGTTTGTGTTCAAAATTCTTCTGTAAGTAATGTTTGATGGAATCCACCATACACTTATGGTGGCAGAGTAAACCACAACAGACTTTCTGTCAAAAAGTCTGACAATATTTAGTTAAATTAAATATTCAAGTACCTTACAACACAGCAAACAGATTCTTCGCTATATGTAATAGGAACTATGATTCAGTTAGAATCAATGAACTTGCTACACATACAACAAGACAAATGCATGTAAAAACTGGTGTTAAGTGAAACAAATAAGAAAGAAGATAAGTATACAGCACAATATTTCAGGTGTAATAACATGTATTGACTACAACAGTAAGAAAAGCAATAAGAACAGTAGTAACAACAAAAAGTCTGGGCATTCTTCAGGATACATGCAAATTCGTAGAAGTAAATTGGCCTCTCTAGAGTGGTTGCTAAAACCAGAAATTAGGACTTGTGATAAAATAAATTAAACAAGAGTAAAATCTTTTGTGGACTGATGATAAAGAAATGTCACAAATTAGGAAATATTATTAATTCAAATAGTTGATCTGAAGTATTAGAGGAAAAATATCAGATTTTCAAGCTTTACCCTCCAACATCTGATTCAATTTTCTGATTCAGGCTGTGTACTTGAGATCAAATACTACTCAAAGGACTAAATACAATGTAAAATAAGATTCATCATTGCATTCTCAGAGCCATCAATCACCAAAGACAGTCCCCTCTAGCTACCCTAGCCATCACTGATCTCATTTATCATATTATTTATTCAAGTAAGAAACATTTAATTAAATTCTCACTTGAATAACTCAAAATGATAGAAAACAAAAGTGTACCCATGGTAAACCAGTGTGTTGAAGTAAAACTTGCTTCTTGTTATGGTTTACCTAAGAGATACTTTCACAAAATTGTGCTTTACCCTGAGTAGGATTCCTTGAGAAGTCTCTTATAGTATTAATATCTGATACAGAATATATATATAATATTTCCATTCATTTATGACTCTTTCTATACACACAAATACACATGCACTTATTCTTATTAAAGATAATTTTGGCATCTTTAATTAATAATGCTCTATTTATGTAGAACACTTATATTTGCCATATGTCAATATTACTGTGCTAAGGATTTTCAGAGATATTTAATTCCCACATTACTCAAAATTGATACTATTATTATCCCAAGTTTTTAGCACAGAATTTAGCTGATAGGTGATATGTGATATATTTAAAAATTTTATATTCTAGAAGCTGACAAAATAGTGATGTGAATCAAAAGCTGAGGATCACTTAAGATTTGTCATTCTCTCCATTTTTTTGGTATGTTAAACATTTTCTTTTAATTCTTCCTTTTCCTGTATTGGGTTAACAAGAATTTCTCTCCTTTGTGCCCCTGTTTTGCCAGTGTGTACCACTAACATCACATTGGGGTCATAGTCACACTGAATTATGTTTTATTGTTTACTCCTCTATCATTCCTACTAGACTACGAAGTCTTGTATATCTGCATCATCAGAGGATACACCATGCTTAGTACTTAATAAGCTCTTGTTTACTGTATTGGCCCAAAAGAGTGGGGTGTGGTATGACTGACATGTTCAAGATATATTCCCATCTAAGATCATCTCTAAAATATATCTGAACAAGTAACTAGTGTAACAGCAGGGGTTAAAATGACCTCAACCTTATTTTCTTTCACCTGAGGATATTTGAATGAGCAAAACATCATATATTTATAAAAGTCTACTAGCAAAAGATACATTTCAGTCACAGCACTTTGGTTCAAAACTGATTTCTATACATGTAAATTATCAGGGGCCGCCAGTCTCATTGCACCTGACTATTCACACTTGGTCAGTTTGTATACTCTCATTCTTGAAAGGGGAATACTTTTCAGGTCTGAAAAGCCTATTTTGAAAGGCCCAAGTGAACTGGTGAGTGGAAGAGATAACCCTGCAGCTGCTTAGTCAGTGGTAATTCAGCCATCAGTTTTCTCTAAATGCAACGCATAACAGAGAGCTGTGAATGTAGAGTGGGATATTTAGCTAAGGCATCATGAAACAAAGTTCCTACCATATTAATACCCAAATCCAATATCCTGTTGGGTATTTGGCACTATTAAGAGTGCCAATTCATTTCCTATTAAGGAAAACATCATGGATACAGCTAGACAATAGCTTGTTTGGGACTCCTTCAGGACTAGCAATTACCTGCATCCTTGAAACATAGATGGAAAGGCATGTGGAGGGTCAGCAAGGGTGGACAGCTGGCCAATCCTCTGGGCTGGAACTATGCAAAGGCTCAGCACTGCTGTTTAAATGTGGAGTGTCATTAAATTGGCATTTAATTGAACACTAAGCAATGTCACTAGGACAACCATGTTGCTAATGATTAACCCTAAAGTAATCAGATGCTGCTATCTGTCTTCTGATGGCTTCTGGAAATGTCACTTTCCTAAGGGTTATCTATGGGGGTGGGTGGGGGAATAAAAAGCATACCAATAATATAGAGAAACAAAACTCACTTATATGAAAGTATAACGTTACTTCTTCTTGTTTGACTCACAAATGCTTCAGTGTAAGACTTGTCTGTGAATCAATGTCTACAGAGCCTACATAATTCCAATTTAAAAGATTTGTTAAATCAGCGTTTAAAAATCAAACTAAAACCCAAAGTCATTTTAGATTTTATAATTATTTACTTTGAATTTGACTTACGTTTGATAAGAATGCACTGATGCTTTGGGGTATCTATTAAATTTCAAGGTAACCTGAAATGGTAGCTGCAGACCTTCTGCTATCTCTACCTGCAATGCCTACTGCCTAATTATACAGAAACTTTTCTGTAATGGCTAATCCTGAGGTTGCATATGTCTCTTGCCAAATATATAGGTATTTGCATAATCCATTTTGATTTATGTTCATTATAAATATGTTTACTGAAGGGGATTTTTATGTAGAATTTTTTACATTGATTTTTTTTTTTACTAACGCTATGTAGGTTTACAGAAAAATCATCCAAAAAGTACAGTTTCCCTATACACCCCCTCACGGTTTCCTTATTATTCACATTTTGCATTAGTGTGAGCTCTGATACAACTGATAAACAATATTTTTACAATTATATTATTAACTATAGTCCATAGTTTACATTAAGTTTCACTCATTGTATTGTAAAATTCTATGATTAAAAAAAGAATTTTTCTTCTGGTAACATAAAAACAACCTAAACTGATGGTCCAGATTTTGACCAGAAAACAGTAACATTTAAAGAAAAAAATTTAATCCATATGGGTGTGGGTGTGTGAACAAGAAGAAAGCATGATGAGGCAGAAGGTGAAACGCAAGGATGAGAGCAGTTAAAAGCAAGAGAGAGATGGTTTAAAAACAGGCTGACTGTCTCTAGAGCTGTTCAGGAAAATTTCTAAGTAAGTGAGAAACATACTTTAGACTTTTAAGGTAGGCAGAATGTCTCTGAAGAGCTGGATCAGGAAAATTTCTGATTGAGAGAGACATGGCAATCAACTTAGTATATCAGAAACCCTCTTGTTTATTTCAAGATATATGCCTGGAAAGCCACCTAAAATTGGCCTTGCATATCCTATCTATACCAGAGAACTAAGAAAGACAGGTGTGGAGTCATGTCAAACCCTGTTGAATTTACCTAATACGTAGTGATCACTTACTATTTGCCAATCCTTGGCTAAACACCAGGGATGGAATCACAAATGAGATGTGGGCCTTGGCCTCAATGAGCTTATACTCTGTGAAAAGAGACAGAGTCTTAGGAATGATTTAAGTAAGAAAGAAATATATCCAGGGTGTGTGGGAGCACAGTGAAGGGGTGCATACTTAGTCTAATGGGAACAAATCTTCACATGGGAAGTGACATCCAAACTGAAATTTGAAAAAAGAATAAGAAATAAGCCAAGTGGCAGGAAATGGAGCAGATGTGGGGTGCAAAAAGTTTTCTAGTCAGAGTCCTAAAGACAAGGACACTGGTGTTAAGAAATAGAAGACTAGAGAGTTAAATAGAGAGATTTGAGAAAGGTCCTGGACTTTTTTTACTAAGCAATATGAGGAAAAATTGAAAGACTTAAAAAATAAACCAAAAAAAAAAAAAATTGTGTCTGTGTATTAGAAAGCTTGCATTAGGTACAATGTAGAGAAAGAATAGGAGCACATATAAGACAAGAGTTTGAGAGACCAGCTAGGAAGCTCTTGCATCATTCCCACCAAGGGATGATGTTGACCTCAATGAAGATGATATAATAGGGATGGGGAGAAATAGAGGGATTTGAGATATATTTAGATGGTAGAAGCTGTAGACTAAGTCTCTACTTGGTACCAAACAATGAGTCTGTTGGTAGAAATGCAAATGAGGAACTGATCTGGAGATATTGTGGTCTTTGCAATTATTTTACATAACTGTTGTATATATTTGTGTCCAATGACTTATAGTCAGGGAGGTTTTTAAGCTCTAAAGAAAACATTTAAGGAAAAAGTTGCTGAAATAATTAAAGTGAAAGAATACAGCCTAAAGAGAACAAAACTCCTCTTTCAATCCTTGATTTTGGCAGAATAATGTACAAGCAAGAGAAGAGAAGCTTTATATTAAGAGAAATCTTGACAATATTCCCTGTGTTTAAAATCTCCTTTTCATAAGAATCACTGCACAACATGCCCACCTATTTCAAGTCATAAATAATCACAAACCTTTCAGATATGCATAGCAGCATATGACTAAACCCAGAGACATAGCACTTCAAATACAAAGCCTGAAACATCTTTCTGGCAGAAAAGCATGTTATCACAGTAGTAGAATTATCATTCTATCACTGACCAATTCATCCAAAAGACCCTGTAATGGTTTAAAGATGAATGAACCAGAAAAGTTTATGTTCTTAGAATCAGTCCATTCCTGTTGGTGTAAACCTGTCATGGGTGAGACCTTTGATTAGGTTACTTCAGTTAAGGGCCTTTTAATTAGGTTACTCCAGTAAGGCATGGCCCAAGGTGGGTCTTAGTCCTCTCACTGGAGTTCTTTTTAAGAGAGTGAAATTCAGATAAAAATAGAGAGAAAGCCAGAATCTAGAAGCTAAAACAATGAAACCCAGAAAGAAGGGAAAGATTAGCAGACACCCCAGCCTTGCTGTCTGATAGAGGAGTCCAGGATCACTGGCAGCCAGTCTTTGGGAAGAAAGCATCACCTGATGATGCCTTGATTTGGGCATTTTCACAGCCTCAGCATTGTAAGCTTGTAAGTTAATTAGTCCTCTTGTAAAAACCAACCTTTTTCTGGTATATTGCATTTCAGCAGCCTAACAAATGAAAACAGATTTTTCACTAATAATGTTTTAGGCTCATATTCTGCAGTCTTGGAGGTGTGATCCTGGCTATCCAACTTGGTGTCTAAACCACAAATCGCTCTTCCTCTCACAAACCACTCCTCCTTTGAGATTTAAGCAAGTTATAACATCTTCTACTTTTTCCTTTATCCAAACACACCTGGATCAGGAAACTCAGACTCCACTCTCCACAGCTTGGAGTCCCCAAGATTTACATGCCTTACTCTAACTAAGCATGAGCGAAATCACATTTCAACCACAGAGAGAACTCTTGCTCTACAATATCCCATTCCAACACTAATCGCAAAACTTCTCTTCTGTACTCTTCCTGGATGTTGTTCCAGTCTCCCGAAGCACTCTCCCTCAATATCCCCAACTTACTTGTGCCACTGTCATCCAGTAAATGTAATTTTTGGTATGCTGAATGCTGATGGAGAAAATCACACCACTGTTAAAACTGACCAAAACATTACCACTCTTTTCACCTCTTTTCCACAACCTTCAATCCTACTAAAATTTCTGCTACATCAGAGACATAGAAAGTAAAGGCTATCAAAAGTGAACTACCTCAATTCCCTGATCCTCAGCTATTAGTCACACCTCTTCTCACAGTAGCATAGGATGGTGAAATATTGAGTTTGAAAAATCTGTACCCAAACTTCATGAATTCATGTCCTGCTGTCACTGCCACTAGTATCTTTGGGTATGTTATTTAAGCCTTCTATATTTCTTATTTGTGAACTGGAGATATTTATACTTCTAGGGCTGTTAATATCCGATGAATTAACACATAAAGAGTTTTTAGACTCAATCTCAGCTATAAGAGCTAATCTAGCTTGTAGAAGTAGGTTAGTAAGAAGGAGAATTTTCTGAAGGGCAAGAGAAATGGAACTCAGAGACTAGGAAACCTTGAGTATACATCTATTTGAGAAAGCAAAGCTTGCTGAGAACTGTGTGTACCAGGCTTATTTATGTGTAAGTGTGGTCTTCGAGAGAAATGAAAGGGTTTTATTGGGAGCCCAGGGCACCTACATCCCCAAAGTCAGAAGGATGAAATTTTTGGAAGGCAAGTTGTTTAATGTTTAAAAGAATGTTTTGGACATAACATGCCATTGACTTTGCTAGGGTAGATTTAAAAAGTCTCCCATTATTATTTAGGGAAGGAAAGAACTACATAAGGCAACTTAAATATCCCAGAGCATAGGCTCTTATTGGGAGTATCTTTTGGTGCACTTCTGTCCAATTCACTCTGAGAAGAGAGAGCAGAGGTTAGATAGTTTTGTAAGATTAGCAGGCAGTTGAGGAAACACCACACTTGGACCTCACTTGAAGGAAGTGGACAATTGTGACTGTCAAATGTCAGTGCAACACTTTAAAGAAGACTGCATTTGTTGAATCAGGCCTTATAAAGAGCAATGTTGCAACACAGACAGAGATTCTGGCCACCTGAAGAGCAAGGTCTCTAGCACCAGCAGCAGCAAGCCTTTGTCTTGGACAGTGAGGAAGGTAGGGTAGAATTTCTTCAGGATGAGGAAAAATGCCCTTTTGAAATGGAAAAAAAATTTGTTTGGAATAATATACTTTCATAAGATCAAGTTTTCAGGGGCCAATCTCAGGAAAGTTACTATCATGCAACCAGGCCCCACCCACCCCAAAACGATTTTGATCATGGTCATGTACAGCCCCTGAGAGTCAGCAGCCATCAACAAACAAGGTGTTGGAGTGTTATTGACTAATTAACATTACTATGTTTCCTCATTTTCAAATTTTGCTTGCATTTTGCATTCACTGAATTCCTAGTATTTCAGTTAAACCCCTTCCCCACCCAGAATTTGCTCTAAAATTGATTGATGATGTCTTAGAATTGAATAATTGCAGAAAATCAGTTAAGTAAGCACTCCAAAGAGTTTTGGTGTGAGCTATTTGAGGTAATCGATTTCTATTAATCCCCTTGTGGTTTAAAAAGACTTAAAGTAGTATCAGACAAGCAAAAATCTAAACCTGGCCTCTAGGGTCCTTTATCTGGGACTGGGTAACAGCAAAAATCATTAGAAAAAAAAAAACCAAAGGATACTTTCATTCCTTTCATTTATTCTACAGTAATCTAAATCAAGTTTATCCTATCCTACTAAGTTAAAGTCCTGGCCACAGAAATTTTTTGAGAAAAAAAATATTTTAACAATGAATCATGGAATTATGGGCCAGAGTTTATTTACATCTTTGTTTTGTCATATATTAGCTGTATGACATCAGGAAAGTTATTTAACTACCCTGTGCATTAGTTCCCACCATGTAAAACAGGGATAAAACAAAACTTAATCCACAGTGTTGATGTGAGTGTTCAATTAATTAATATATGTAAAAATACTTACAGCAATATCTGGCACATATGCATTTTGGTATTATTATTTGCACTGATTCACACATGTTGTGCTACAGAAGTCAATGTATATACATGCTATAGATAGTAATAAAAAATTTGTCCCCAAAATTCTTTTGATTTTTGACTCACAGTAATTTTATTTCTTCACTAATTATATTCAATTATCAGAACTCTGAATTTGAAAATATATTTTTTTATAAACAGATGAACTTCTATGAATGTTTTACTTTTTTTAATTAGTTAAATTAAGGCAATGATTATGAAAAGAAGAAAATTTCCAAAAATTCCAGTAATGAAAGTGCCTACCCATATGAAAGTTATTTTCAAGCTACCTGTTACCCAAAAAAGAAATTTGCTGAACCATGAGATGGTATTGAAACAGAAGCAGCAGCAACAACAACAAACATAAAAGTTAAATATGTGTTTGGAAGAAAAGGATCATTTATGAATTTTAAACTAAAGCTTAATTGTATGTTTACATAAATTATGTCAGACAAAAACAAACAGAACTGCATTCCCATACCACAAAAACTCAACCCACCTGCTTCATTTGGCATCATCTTTTATCCTATATTTGATTGATAGTGGACTTTAATTAGTACATAAAGATTTTTTTAAGAAATAGAATTCTAAAGTTGTAAATAGTTTAAATTATTATAAGAAATAATTAATAGAGTTAATTTTTTCATGACAATGAACTGAGTGTCTAAAAGTAGTGTTTTCTCTTTAAAAAGTATATGTTGGAAAGACAAATTAAAGTATCTCTAAGTACAATACATGAGTACATAAAAATGCTATCTTATTTCAAGGTAATTAACATAGCTTTTAATTTCATCTCTATCTTTTTGTCTTATCATTCACTGATGCTCTTGACAGAGTTTGCCCTGGTAATAGCTGACTGTTCTTTTCGATATAATCACTCTTTTCTCTGATGGACAAGCCAATATCTTTTGTGATTAGCAAGGGACAGCCCTGTCTATCTCGATTAGTCATGGACACTTAGCAGTTCACTACATGCATCACCACTAATTGCAGCAAAAGTATTCATCTGGCCTCCTTTCCTTTTCATGTTTTCTTTCCTCCCCAAACAAAACAGGCAAGCAAGTCCATTCCTCTAAGGTGCTCTGGGATTGGTAAAATTCATTGTGCATTTTCATAATCATTATTTGAGAAAAGTAAATACCACTCTGAATTATCTTGAGGTTTTTTTTTTCCCTTGAAAATCAGGTCTCTCACATTCAGTAGCTCATGCAGCCCTAGATTTAAACTGCTGGTGGTTTTGTTTGTCTGTTTGTTTGCTTTAAGGTAGTGGCTAAAGAAATAATGAATTAAGGAACACAGTGTTATAGATAGGAAAACATGTTTAAATAAGTTTTGGGAATTTTTTTATTTGAATCTGTGTCCAAAGTCTAATTGGCCTATTAACTATTTAAAGTGAAACTAGAAAACATAGTGCAAATTATTTAGCAATATTAAATCCATATAATAAATCAAATGAATACATTACACTTAAAAAGTAACACCCCATAAAATCAAGCCAGCTGATGATTTTCACATCTTTTTTACTACATATCTTGACAAATATCATTCTCTCTAGTATAATAATGATGATTATGAAACTTAAAATCTTATTCATGAACTAATACAGTGCATAGAATATAGCTGATGCTTTTTGAAGAATTGCTCAATAAATATTACCATTATTATCCTCTAGATTCTAACTCTGTTTTCTAACATTTGAACAAAGATAGTACAAATTGAATAATGGCCCTGGTATATCAATTAAATTTGGCTAAGTATGGAAAATTTAATTACTACAGCTAAAAAAATAACAGAAACAGTAAATATCAAGACTGTGATCCTCACCAAGGTCAATGTCACATTGCAGATAATAACATAATTAGCCCAGGTGAAGACAGGACAAGTTAATTGCAGTGTGAAAAATGAGCACAATTTAATAGCTAAAAGACTGCCAAACATCAAGAAGGGTGTCCTTTAGAATCACTGACTGACAAGGGATGAATGAAGACACCAGGTTTGGGAGGGTCAGGGTATCAGGGAAGAATACAGCATCAAGCACAGAGAACTAATACAGTCCAGACACTTTACATGCATAGCCTAATTTGATTCTCACAACCACACTGTAATTTAAGTATTATTAATCCATGTGATGCATAAACCTCAGCATGATTAAATGAGTCACTTAAGGTCAAAGCTAGGCAGTGGTGCAACTGGGATGCATATGTCCTTCTTCATGAGTTCAAAGCCTTGTTCCTTTCACCTCACTGGGTTGCCTTCCAGCTCAAAGCTAGAAACCAGACTAAACACTAACTGTGATCAAGATAAAAACAGATAAAGTTAAGCAAGGAAAAACTAAAAATCAGAACTAAAACTGTTGAAATGGATCTAAAGAATTAAAAGCAAGCAATGAGGAAAAAAGAGTTGAACAAAACACAAGATTTGGGGGGTGTTTTTGGAATTCTGATTTTAAACACCTTTATAAAACCAGGTAATCAGAAAAATGAACCCTTTCCCAGACATACTGTTTTCAAAATTTGCAAGGATAATGAAAAAGTGACTTTGAAACCTCCAAAACAAATACTAATAGTGAACAAAAAGAGCAATTCAGTACTCTTTGGAATACCATAATGTTAAATTTAAGCACATTTAAATGTGATATAAATAAAATCAAGAAAGAAAAACAACTTTTCAATGTGCTGTGTGGAAAAATAACTGGCAGAAAATGGAAAAAGTAAATAAGTGTTGTGTTGCCAGAATAATAGTCACCACCTTGTTTATAGTCTCTGACTTCTTTAGCCACATGAGAAATTCCATCAAGTCCTTTTTCTGTGAAGAGAAATGGAAGAATCGCTTCATAATTAAGGTTCTCACTCCAATTGTTAAAGCCAAATTATTTCCTTTTGCATATTTAAATCATAAAACAAATGGGTACTTGTAAGAGAAATGACCACAACATTTTACTTTAAAGAGCAAGTCTAAACATCTATACACAACCAACAGCTGCCTAAGTTGAAGGACTTATCGTATCATGTAAGATTCAAACTAATTATGTTTTTTCAGACCATAATACAGGCCGATTCTGTGTAAAAGAAGGATTTGTAATTTGAGGAATAAGGGAACTGAAGATGCCCAATGAACATAGTATGTGCTGTTTGGCAATGACAAGAATAGAGGAGGGAAAACTGGCAATATCCAGAGAAATTTGCTTAGTTCCTTTCCCATTCTGTCATGGAATTTTGATGCTTATTGTCAGGTACACAAGGATGAAAACAAAAATAGATTAAGCAGACTGAGATAATGCAAACCTCAAACAGTCTTACAAAGTAACAATTACTGCATTTCATAGTGTACAGATGACTGGCTGGAGACTGTAGAGGTAGCTCTTCCATGTATGCAGAGGAAGTAAGTTCATTCAATGTGGTTCTGCCACATCAGCAGAAGTCTCAGCTTGAATTGTGAAGCTGCATACACATTCTGAGAGAAAGAGTTATAGTCTGTTTAGTAAGCCTACTTTAGATCCAGAATATTGTGAATCCCATCAGAGTTATTTTTAAATCAACTTTATTGAAGCATAACATACGTACAATAATTTTCATCCATTTAAAGTATACAATTCAATGAGTTTGGGCAGACATACACATGAAAGCACCTTCACAATCAATATACAGAATATTTCCAAAGATTCTTTGTGTCCCATTTCAGTCCATTCTTCTTTCTGACCACGTCCCAACACAACTATTGACTAGCTTTTTGTCATGCTAAATTAGTTTGCATTTTCTAGACTATTATATATATGGAATCATATAGCATGTACTCTTTTCTTTCTGGCTTCTCTCACTTAGCAGAATGGCTTTCAGATTTCTCTCTGTTATGACAGTTATCAGTATTCTGATCCTTTTTATTGCTGAGTTAAATTCTATTACATGCATTTACCATGTTTTCATCCATTCACTTGTTGAAGGACATTTGAGTTATTTATAGTTTGGGATATTATGAGTAAAGTTTCTATCAACATCTTTGTATAAGTGTTTGTGTGGATATATTTGCCCATTTCTCTTAGATCAATGCATAAGAGTTGAATGACTGGTTTGTATGGAACAAATAGTTTTCCAGTGTTTTTCAACCAGCAGTATATGATAGTTCTGATTGTTCCACATTCCTTGCCTGCACTTGTTTTATTCAGTCTTTTTAATGTTGGCCATTCTAATTCATGTGGCATGGTTTCCCTTGTGATTTCAGTGTTCATTTCCCAGATGATTGATATTGAGCTTCTTTCATATATTTGTTGGCTATTTGTACATATTCTTTTTAGAAGTGTCTTCTCAAATCTTTTGTTAATTGTCCTACATAGGCTTGTTTTAAATCTTATTGTTGAGTTGTAAGAGAAAGAGATTTTTTTTTTAAATATTCTAGAAATAAATCCTTTGACAGGTATATTTATTTGAATATTTTTCCCAGCTTTTGACTTGCCTTTTAGTTTTCTTAATGTTATCATTCAAAAGAGTGAATTTTGATTAAGTCAAATGTATCTCTTTTCTTTTATAGTTCATGTTTTTTCTGTGCTAAGAAATCATTGCTTATTCCAAAGTCAAAGACTTTCTTCTATGTTTCATTCTAAAAGTTTTGTAGTTTAGTTTTTACATTTGGGTCTACATTCTTTGAAGTTAATTTTTTGTGTTTGATGTGAGAGAAGGATTCATTTATTCCCCATGGGTGTGACCCATTACTTGTTCTACCACCATTGGCTAGAAAGATTTTCTTTTACCAATTGAATTGTCTTGTGCCTTTGGCAAAAGTCAATTTACCGTATATATATGGGTACTTTTATAAAATCTTTATTCTGTTCCATTGATACATATGTCCTTCTTTGTGACAATATAATGCTTTTTTGAGTTGGTCTCTAAGTTTTGAAAGAAGATTATTAACACTTCTTACTACATTTGCAGAATTGTCTGCATTTTACTCCAATTTGTATTTTACTCCCTTTTATTAGGCTCATAAACATTTATGGTTGTTATGGTGTATCATGAATGGTATTGTGTTTTAATTAGCAGAAACATATCTTTGTCCTACAAAGAATTATGTTAGAAAATCTGCAAGTTTGTCAAATGTAGTATAAGGAGATCCTAATTTCCTGGAATAAGGATGTAGTGAAATCTTTTATTTGATTGTCTTTTTGCTTATAGTGACTTTGACAAGTTTACATTGCCCCTTAGTATCTATACCTGGTGGTGGCAGAGAATGTGCACAGGCTTGTATGGACTCTCCTGGAAGGAAAGAAACCAAGATGCATCCAGCCCTTCTTTCTGGAATGTAATAATAGAGAGATCATTTGGACTTTGTCAAAAGGAAAGGGAATATGTGATTATATGACACATCCTTTTGGAATTGATTTGTATTCTGGGAAGTGAATGCAGATTTCAACTAAAAGAACTGATCTTTGAATATTGTAATCTTTGGACCAAAGGCCTTTTAAAATCCCAAACCTTTTTAAAACTTGTAAAGTAGGCAGAAAGGGGGTATTCAAATGACTTTATTATACTCTAGAAGGTTTCACATCTTAACAGGCAAATCTAATTCTGAGATAAATTGTCTCTTGAGCCAAAATTCACTTTTTGCCAAATGTGCATTCAAATGTACCACCACCAAGTCCCTTATTTACCTCACCTTATAAGCAATTTATTGCTAATGACACTGTTCCACTTAAACCTGAATCTCTAAGATAAATACTTTGTTGACCTTCCTGGCGGAGCTTGACATCTTGTGAAGTAGCCCAGTGAGGAAATGAAAATATTTTTAATGCAAATATCTCTGGCCAATATGGCTGAAGCCCTCTTTATTAAACCTAATACTGGAGAGGAAGTCCGCAAACTTAAGACTCACAACCACTGTTGCAATATGCTATAACAATACCTCATCTTGTCTGCTTATTCATGCCTCATTTTGGACCAATAGCCAGTATGGCATTGTCATTGGCAGTAAAAAGAGTTAGACACAGATGGGAATATATACTTTGAGCTCAACACATGTCTATGTAAGTAAAGGGGATCCTTAGATTCCTGAAAAGGAAGCAAATCAGAGCCATGGTGACAAAAGGAACAGACTCTTAGATTAAACCTGCTCTTACCTATAAATGAAGAGTTCAAGACTTATTTCCTGGGAACTGGTCAGAGCTAATTATTTATACCCATGAAGAAAGACTTTTTTGTTACCCAAATATATAGATATATTCACAATCTCTACCAACTCTGAAGTTTACAAGACTTAGGAAAAGTAAGTTAATTGTCAGAATTGTCATTGGTAAAATCAATATGACACATATTTCAGAAAATTGATAAAAAATAAAATGAAATATTTGTTCTGAACTATAATAAATGTCTTCTGAAAAGCATCTGCTTCCAAATCAAACCAAATTTATTTGGTTTAAAAACCTGCTTAGTAACATTAGTCTTATCCTGAATCTCTTTCTTTAATTGTTCAGGAAATATTGCTTTGCTATCAATCTGCTGATGTAGCAATATGTTTATTCAAACTATACCACTTTCTAAAGTTTTCACACAGTATTTACTGGCTTGAAATTTAAAACCCTGTTCATTTACATTTGATTTCAATTTTTTAATTAATAAAATATGCTTATGTAACCACTTGGTCTTTGAACAAATTACCAGAGGATACAAGGTGATGTGATTAGAGTCTGAACTTCTGTTCCTGTACAGAGTACAAATGTGTTTCATTTTGTTGCACTACTCCAAAAATACACTCACCTAGTATATGGGGAGGAGTCAATAATTTTGGTCAACATCTTTTGTTAAACTTGATTAATTAATCAAAAATATTCATTAAGTAATTCAATGAATATTTACTGAGCACCTACTATGAGCTGGACACTAAACTAGGTTCTAGAGACATATTAATGAAAATAGACATAGTCCGTTTGTGATCAAATTCTCATGCAAGGAAACAAATTACAACTAAGAAAACATATATTAATGAGATAAGTACTGTGATGGATTGAAGCTGTATGTACCCCAGAAAAGCATGTCCTTAAATTTAATCCATTCCTGTGGGTGTGGACCTATTGTAAGTAAGACATTTTGATGAGGCTACTTCATTTAAAGTGTGACCCACCTCAATCAGTATGGGTCCAAATCTTATTATTGAAGTCCTTTATAAACAGAATGAATAAAGAGAAAGAGAGACAAAGCCAAGGAAGCAAGACATTGAAATCAACAAAACCAAGAAGAGCAAAGAGAGACCAGCAGATGCCTCCATGTGCCTTGCTATGTGGCAGAGGAGCCAAGGATCCCCATTAGCCAGTCTTTGAGGAGTAAACATTGCCTTGATGATGCCTTGATGATGCCTTGATTTAGTCATTTGCACAGCCTCAAACTGTAAGGAAAAAAAAATCCCATTGTTTAAGTCAACATATTTCATGGTACCTGCTTTAAGCATCCTTGGAAACTAAAATAGAGTTTGGTACCAGGAAAGTGGAGTGCAGCTATGGAAAATACCAAAAAATGTGAAAACCGCTTTGCAATTCGATAATGAGTAAAAGCTGGAAGAATTGTGAGGCACTTAAAAGGGAAGGCCTAGATTGCTTTGAAAAAAACAGTTAGTAGAAATATGGATGCTAAAGTTATTTCCAATGAGGCCTTAGACAGAAATGATGAATGTGTCATTGGAAGCTGGAAGAAAGGTGCTCCTTACTTTCAAGTTGCAGAGAACTTGGCAAAATTGAGTTCTGGTGTCCAATGAAATGCAGAATTTGAAATAAATGAATTTAGCTATATAGCTGAGGAGATTTCCAAGCCAACTGTGGAATATGCAGCTTGGTTTCTCCTTGAAGCTCATAGTAAAATATGAAAGGAAAGGTGTAAGCTGGGAACTGTACTCTTGGGCAGAAATAAATCAGAAATTGATGGTTTGGAAATTTCTGAGCTTCCAGAATGCAAGTCCCCAGAGCATAGTGTTCCATGTGTGGAATTAACTGAACATGGAACTAGTCAGCCATTTCAGTGCAATTCAAGACAGAGATGCAATTACCCAGGAAGGAACTGTGGAAAGTCTTACTGTCTGATGGTTTGGATCCCTGTGTACTACATGCAAAACTGACAAGTTTTGTTTTTTGGTGTGTTTTTTTTGAGAGATCTATAAAAACAGAACCACTGCCAACCTGGAATAAAAGGGACAGTAAAGAGACAGACTGAAGGAAAAATAACTTCAAAGACAGAAACATGGATGTTGAAGTCTGGACAGAAGACATCTTCTCAGGCCAAGAAAGGGAGCCCATCTATGTGTGTGGAAAAGATGAGTAAACCCTGGCTCTTAAAGAAGGCATGTCTTTTGTCCCATTGTTCCAGAAGAAATAGTGGAGTATATTCCCCGTGGTTTGTAAGAAGTCTGGCCATTACCCCAGTGTTCTGAGAGGGTTGATCCTATGCCCTGGAAATTGTGGAGAGTCTTGCCATCACCCTAGTGTTCTCAGAGGGTGGAACCTTCACCCCAGTGTTTGAAGAGAGCATGGTCACTGTGCATGCCCTTGGAAAGGGTAGGGCTTAGCTGCTCCATTAGGCCTGGATGACAAAGCATCATTCTATAGATGACTCTCAGACCCTGAAATCTAATGGAATATGCTCTGTATGGTTTTGGGAATTTGGGGGGACCCATAACCCCTGTTTTCCTTCTAATTTCTTCTGAGAAGGGAATGTTTATCCTTTACCTGTCACCTCCATTGTATATTGGCAGCAGATAACTTGTTCTCTAAGTTTCACAGGTCCACAGACTGAGGGAAATTGTGCCCTAGGTCAGACTACACCTATAACATATTTTGATGAGACTTTGTGCTAAACATTGTCTCTGAAATGACTTAAGGCATTTGGGATATTGTGATGAAATGAATGTGTTTTGCATGTATAAAGAACATGTTTTGGGGGGTCCAGAGAACAGTCTGCAGTGGTTTGAAGCTGTATGTACCCCCAGAAAAGCATGTTCTTAAATGTAATCCATCCCAGTGGGTGTAGACTCATTATAAGTAGAACCTTTTGATGAGGCTACTTTAGTTAAGGTGTGACCTACCTCATTCAAGATGGGTCTTAATTCTATTACTGAAGTATTTTATAAATGAAATGAGTAGAGACAAAAAGCCAAAGAAGCAAGAAGCTGAAATTAATGAATACCATAAGAGAAAAGAGAGACCAGCAGATTCTGCCATGTAGCAAAGAAGCCAAAGATCACCAGCAGCCAGTCTTTGAGAAGAAAGCATTGCCTTGATGACCCTTTGATTTGGACATTTCATGGCTCACAGTTTAAGCTAATAAATTCCCCTTGCTTAAGCCAACACATTTCATGATTAAACAGCCTAGAAAGCTAAAAGAAGTACCATAATGACTGGGAATGATAATATGATCAGAAAAGGCTTCCTTGAAGAAGTGATCCCTGAATCCATACTTGAAGGGTGACAAGCAATGAGCTCTGCAAAAGCATGGAAGAGACACATACTAGGCAGTGGCAATAGTATGAGAAAAGTAAGGAGACAGGGAAGAGTAGGCATATTCAAGCAAGAAATAAGAGACAGTTGTGTCTTGGGTGTATTGAGTAAGTGCATAAGATGTGCTCAGGGAAGTAGGAAGGACAGTATCCTATAAGCTTTGTAGGAAATTAAAGGTGGTTCAAGGAATGCTTTAAACAGCAGCATCATATGATCTGGTATGCACTTTTTAAAGAGAAACATTAAGGAGAATGGAATATGTGTGTTGGTGGCGAGATGATTTAGAAGGCAATTGCAGTACTCTCGGTAATACAGTTATATGATGATGATGGATATAAAAACAAGTAAATGGTTTAAAGATGTATTTTGTAGGTAAAATAGACACTTTTTAAGATATGAGTAGATGAGGAAATGGGGTAAAACCAAGGCTAATTCCTAGATTTTGGGTATAAACCACTGGATGGATGGTGGTGACCTTTCCCAAGATTTGAACCATAGAATAAGAACAGATCTGTGAGGAATCAGAAATCAAAAGTCTGTTTTGGATATATTAGGTTAGAAAATACATATTATATATCCAAATGGAGATGCAACACTGTATTTAGTTATTTGAATTGATGCCTAGAAATGAATATTTAGGAGTCTAAATTAGTAGATGGTGTTTAAGCCATGGACTGTAAGAAATTATCTAAGGAGACAATTTACATGGAAGCATAAAGACTGCCCAGGAACAATACCTGGAGAACTCTAATGTTCAGACATTTGATTGATACATGTACTCTAAGAAACCAGCAGCATCTTCTGCTGAAGAAAAGGCAAAATTATCAATAAACCATAATACATTCATATGCTCTAATCTTCTATATTTATTGAAAACTACAATCTCAATCTTCTTTTTCTAAAATTGGGTTTATTATCTCCATTTATAAGGAATATTAATGTCCTCCCTGGAATATTCCAGCCTGAGAGACTGGAGAATAATATAATATATATACAAGCCCATGCATCAAATATTTCCTTATAGAATCTTGCTGTATCCATCCCCATAAAAGGAAAGAAAATATGGTACTGACCAAGTTTAAGATCGGAAAGTAAATGTCAAAGGGGATAGCAAACTAGAGATTAACTATTCTGGTCAGTATGATCTTGGGCAAAGAAAGGTTTTACTTTGCATTATTAAACATGTATTCTTAAACAGATTAATAAATATTAGACTTCTTGTTCTCTGAGTTGACCTTAAGGCAAAATAAGTTTGTGAGATATTATGCCTCCCCCAATCCCTCCATTCTGACTTGAGAGTCTTGAGTGAAGGAGGCCAAGGATATGCTCTGAAGATGGCTTCCTTAGGTTGGTGTAAGATAGGTAGACTACTATAAGTGAGTGGGTCCCAATCAGGGTGTGGTCAGCTGCAGGGCACATCATTATTTATCATAAAGAGAGAGATCCAACTTAACCTCCTAACATGTACAGGGAAAGTTTGCTTGGGTGAATCTGCTTTGAACCTATTTATTAACAGCCTTCCTTTCACTAGCAAATATATCTCGGTTTGGATGATAAATTAAATGGTTACCCTATAACCTCCACAATTCTGTCTCTATGAACAAGCCAAGCCAAGCCAGACAAAAACGTGCCCATCATACCTAGCTCTTGATAAAAAGGTCTTTGACATCACGTCCATTGCTAATCACATTCAGAGATTATCTATTCTCCTTTTGACCACTTTGTCCATCCAAATTGGCTATGGTATTGCTGAGTGTTTGGTTTGCATAGTGCTAAATTCAGTGATATTCTGTGGGTTTGGTCAGGAAGATTTCAAAGAAGCTAATTGCAAATGATTGCAAATTACATGAGCTAGCCCAAAAGTCCTTGTGTCATTCCATTGTACAGATCGGGAGACTAAGAGGGTAAGTTGATTAGGTCAAACAACAAGCTATTGACAAAATTAGAATGTGAATATAATTCTTTCTGACTCCCAAGCCTGTGCTTCCAATCACTCTGTTTTCCAGATACTCAGCCTCAGTGCAGTGGGGAGGTAGATCTTGACACCGCAGCAATGCCAAGTGTAATATAGGCCATCCTTAAAAGAGATCCAAAATGAGCTCCCAGGCAGAAGTGATTTATGACTAGAGGATTCCAAAAAAGCACCCCTTGTAGGAGTTCACCAGTTATATGGGCTTGAAGGACACATGGAAGAGGGGAAGGAAAACAGAGCTTTTCAAAAGCTTTGAGGAAATGATACAGAAAGCTTTATGGAGGCACAGAAGTATAAGTCAGGCTGAGAGAATAATGACTAAGCATTGTTGAAATTTAGGATGCACAAGGGAGTAAAAAGAAACCCAGAGTTCCTTAAAATTTGTAATTCAGTGTTGATAATTACATTAACAGTGTTGTGCTACCATCCATTACCAAAACTTTTCCACCACCCTAAATAGAAGTTCTATACAATTTGAGCATTAATTCTCATTTTCTATCCCACGCTGCCCACTGGTGACTATTTTCTGACTCTGTGAATTTGCTTAGACTAATTATTTCATGTCATTGACATAATATAAACAAACTAAGAATTTTCTATTTTATTGGACATACATTTGAAGTTTTTATAAAGATAATTTTGGCAACATTTTAAAGGGTGAGTTCAGGAGATGGATTCTCAGATAGTACTTGGATACTTGTAAAATTTTAAGACATATTTAAAAGCCATTTTGTTAGTCCAGCTAAAAATAAAATCAGCAAGCACAGAATCAGTGTTAGTATCAACATTCTACTTGGACAGAGTTCCACTGAGGTTTTAACCATGTTCAAATATTTTTAGAAAGCCAGATGCCCTTCAGAGGACAGGGCTTGAGCTATTTACCCTAACTAATTTTTCTGGAAAGCTGTCTGCATACCCTTTGATTTTAAGGGAGTCCTGAAAAGAAGATGCTTCCAACTACAGAAATAAAGGGAGATAATACACTTGACCTTTGACATTTATAACAGAAAATTCTGAGATCATGATCTCCAAATGTAGGAATTCCTCTACTTCCTTGGTCCTTTTTGCTGTCTCATCATATCCTACCTAGCACAAGTCTTTGGCTTTCATTTCAGGGCCATATCTATCACTGAACAAGAAACACTGTGTAAATGTAGATGAGTGGAGGCCACAGAGTTGGGTTGAGGTATGAGCACTGTCTGCCTACTAGGCCCACTCACAATCTAAGAGGGTCTTTGACACTGAAGTGAATCTCCTTTGGCTACCCAATGACCCCAAGCCCCCTGCCAATCTGGCTCTACCTGGTAACAGTCTCTCAAATTTTCCTTAGGGTATATCTCTCCCCATTGTGTGGTTTGAGTGATCTTTTATTTTTGTACATCAATCAGCCTATTCTATATGTGGACCACAGTGATTGTTTCACTTTAGGTACATGACTCAGTTGAGGGTTTAGTTAGGAATGTAAGATCCTATCTCTGATTGACTTTAGTGAGTATATGTGGTTTGGAACTGTACAACCATACAGGACATGGTTGCCCTGCCCCGTGGAGCTTGAGCACAGAACCATCTAGAGGTAGCCAATAAGAGAAATGGATCCTAGCTGAGCATTTGAGCTTGAATTACGTTATTCCTGAAACCAATTTATTCAAGCCTGTGTTAGTTAGGTTTTCTGCCACTTGAAGCTGAAATAGTCCTTACTGTCATTACAAACATAAGACATGCAAGTTCCAAATAAAAATTCATGTTCAAAATGTAAAATTTACTATATGTCATGTACATCTGAGTATGTCCTAAATGCTTGAAGTCTCATATATTAATGTCAAGAGTCCTAATTTTATTGAACAAGGAATGCACATAACTAAGGTCAATGACTAGGAAAAGTTCGGACGTTTTACAATTTCTACCTTTGAACAAATTGTAAAAAAATATTTCAATAAAAACATCGATGTGTTTCTTTTGCAAGGTAGTAAAGAGTTTTTGTCTTGGAAATCTTATGTCCCACTCCATAGTCAATCATGGAGAGAAGCATCCCCAAGGGACAGAATAATCAGAAGGAGTTTTGAAAAAGACATGAAAAAATTAGAGTAATTAGATCCCAAGTGATAGGAAAGAAATAAAGCTCCTGTAGCTAACCTGGGTCTCACAAAAGGCTGTGGGAGTTTAAAGGAGGAAAAAAAACGAGTTCTTTCATCCTGGACAACCCAGAAGATTTCCTTATCAGTGTTTGCAAGAACCTCAATCTAGAGAGTCAAGAAAGCATCTTTAAATATATCGGTTTATATGTGTCCATGAATTGATGCTAAACATCTTATAATAGAATCCATAACTGGTTGTAGGGAAGTTGCACATCTCCAAAGAAAATCCTAAATTTATAATGCATTTTAGTGGGAACATCTATATGCACTTTTAGCTCTGCAAATACATGTTACATGTATATGTAATATTCCATATGAATGTAATGCACTTTATATTGCAGAATAGTATATATAATAATAAAAGAGTATAAATTGCCAGAGTTCATCTATTGGAGTCATTGGTAATCACAAAAATCCATCCTAATTGTTTATTGAAATGGATTGTTGTCACATTGGAATGTTACTGAAATAGAACAATATTGATGAAGGAAAAAAAATACTGTGAATTTCATGAAGAAACTTCACGTTTCCAGTTAAATATTATTATCCCCATTTTACAGAGTGTGTGATACATATAGCATATTCTACCTGGCCAAGAATTGCCCTTGTTCGTGCCCTGTCTTCAGGAATCCTTCCCCCTAACTCCCTGGAAGCATGCCAAGGTTAGACTGCTATGTAACCTTGAACGCTTCCCAATCCAAGAGCATCTTGTTTTGTGAAAAGAGCATATACAAAAATGTTTTCCCACTACTTGCACACAAGCCACTGGCATTTAGCCACTTTGCAACCTCAGCCATAATTACTCTAGGGTAGTTGTAATAGGTGCAGTCACACTCGCATGAACTTCTTGCTATCCGTCACGTGGTAGCTTCAGCTATCTGTATGTACGTTCCCCTAATAAATACTTAATGACTGATCACCATTTAATGCCTCTTTCTTCGGAATCTCAACAAGCCCCATAGTGGGGCAGTTTGGGTCAGTCCCAGCTGAGTCTCCCCTATTTCTTCTTTCAAGGCAAGTTCTGCTGCTGGTTCAGTGGAACTCAACACAAATGAGAAAACTAAGAAGTAGGGGGGTAAGAAAGCAAAAACCTAGGATGTCAGCCCTGGCATCCCATCTTAGAACCTGTGCTATTATTCACCATGCTATAATGCTTTCCTAAGAAGGCGTTTGTCTATTAGACTCATGTCTAGACCTGGCATGTATTGTAGACTCAGCAAATACGATTTGGAATTTGAGAAGTCATCGTGTCAGCAAGAACATCTCTGTAAAAGTGTTGAAGTTGAGGCTGCCCCCTCACTGCCTAGTTGTGCAGTGCATACTGGGGTACAGGCAACCTTTGCCTAATAGGTGGTAAGACAAGCTTGAAAGAAATTAAAAGCCAGCAGGTAAATGTGCTTAATTATGATAAAAATGCTAAAGACATCAGAAGAAGGCTTCCTGTATTTATTAAATATTGATGACAAATGGCTTGTTATGGGAAGCCTTTCCTGTTTTCCTCATCCTGATTTAAGTTGACTGCCATTGACATCCTTAGCTTCTCACCTTCCTCCAACCTAGACATTATCAAACTTTAGCATCAGAATCAACTGGAGGGCTTGTAAACTCACAGATTGCTGGGTACCATCAGTGGAGTTTCCAATTCATTAAGTCAGATGGATTCTGAGAGTTGCCATTTCGAACAAGTTCCCACTTGATGCTGATGTGGATGGTGCTGCTTCAGGGACCGTACTTTGAAAATCACTGACCTATTCCACTGCACTGCAGAATCCTTCAAAGAAGAATTTACAGTTTGCTTGTTAATGTACTCATAGGTCAATACTTGACATATTGGTGTCAAAAACAAAACAACAAACAAACAGAAAAAAAGAACTTGTCAACAATATTTATTCATCAACAGAACGAATAGACTTTTTTAAATGATATTTTCAAAAATAAGACACGTGAGAAAGGGTGTTTCCTCTTATTTTTTCCTTTAATAATACAAATTTTGTTATACTAAATTATAGTTTAAAGTGCTTAAAATATGTTTACAAATATTCACAGAAATATGATTCATATTAGCCAAGTAACTGGAAACAGAGAAGTCACAGACACATGTAAAGCGGCAAGCACCCAGATCTCACCTGCCCCCACCCCCTTCTCTGGGGAAGTCATGAATACACACTAAGTAGCTATCCTCGGGCCTTCCACTTCCTTCATCTCTTTTTCTATCATGTGTCATTACACAACCTAAGGGAGATGATGTTAAGTCTAATGAAAAAGCCAGGCCAGACCTTAAACCCAGTAGTCTCAGATGTTTATCAAAACAGGAATTCTCAATAGCAGGGCAGACCTTCTCCAGTAGGTGGATAAAAACCACACTCAAACGGTGCTGTCTCTTCTCTAAGTCAAACTAGGGTGTGCAGAGCTGCCATCTACTGACCCTGACACCCCGGGAGACTGGCCATGATGGGATGTTTTCCCTCGCTATCTTGGACTCTTTGTGCTGTGTAAGTGACAAAGAGATTATTTCTCCTTTCTGGACTCTGGGATCATTTTCTGAATATTTCTGTTGTGCCCTGAACCTGTGTGCTCCCATGACACATTATTGTAAAAATTTACTCCACAAACAGAATGAATTATTTGTGGTATATTCACACAAAAAATATTCCACAGTAATGAAAATGAAACAACTCTGCCCCACATACAAGAAAGGAATCTTATCGACATAATGTTGAATGAAAGAATATAGGCACAAGAAGAATACATTCTGTTCAAGTAAAGATCAAAACCAAATAAGACAGGATATTAATGATTTTGAGAGGAGAGAAATGTAATAATAGGGAGGGGATACAGAAGGAAATTCTAGAGTTTTGGTAATCAATTCTTGCCAAATGTACATTTATGATAATCCATCAAGCTTTGTATTTATGATTTGTGCACATTTCCCTTTGTATGTCCTTTTTCAATTTAAATTTTATTAAAAGAAACTCTAGGCTTAAAAACTAATCAATCTACTAATTTTCCATTAGTGGATGAAAAATACTCAGTCATTGAATATTTGCCAAATTAACTTTTATATCCATTGTCATTGAATGTGTGGAGGCTAACAAAGGAAATGCAAGACTATAGCCCTGACAAATGTGTTTGCAGTCCAGAAAATGAAGGAGAAATTTCCCAAGCACTTATCTATGCTCTCATGTTTATGCAACTACAAATTGATTCATTGGTTTTAATTTTAAATTAAAATTTATTTCCAAATTTTCTCTCTTCCTCAAACAGTTTGTTTTTCCAACTTGAAAATAAGGCATAGAATTAAATTTTCTCCAATTAAAACAGAAAAGCTATTCACTGTTATCCCTGATAATTATCCTTATTGACCTCATTTATATCATTCCAGAATAATTTTCAGTTCTTAATATAACTCAATTGTTTTGCAAATTTAATTCTTCTTCTCCCCAATGACTTTCCTTCTCTCCTTATGTTTGAAAAATTGGTAAATACAAAGGAATAAAAAAAGATTCGATATTAAACTGCAAGCTTCAAACTTATTTTTAGTTAGAATCTTGCCCAATGTTCCACAAGTGTTTTCTGTGAAGGATTGTTATGGATTAGATCATGTCTCCCTCAAAGACTGGTTCAAGCCCTAACCCCTAGACCTGTGGATGTGAACCCAGCTGTCTACAGGATCTTTGAAGATGATATTAGTTAATGTGAGATCAAACTGAATCAAGGTGGTCCTTCATCCAATATGACTGGAGTCCTTATAAAAGCAGAGGAAATTTGGACACAAGAGCAGTAGAAGGAATAAGAGACAGAAGAAGTTAGGCTGGCCACGTGATGGAGGCACAGACTGAGATATTGTTGCTGGCAAGCTACTACCAGAATGCTTCAGACTTCAGAGAACGCACAATCCTGCCAGCACTTTGATTTTGGACTTCTAGTCTCCAAAACTTTGAATCAATAAATCCCTGTTGTTTAAGCCAACCAGTCTGTGGTACTATGGTACAGCATCCATGGCAAACTAAAAGAAGGACCATTTTAGGCTTTGCAGTCCATGTAGTGTCTCTGGTAATTCCTCAGCACTGACATTGTAATGTAAAAGCAGCTATGGATAATATAGAAATGAATGGGTATGCCTGTATTTTAATAAAATTTTATTTTTGGACATTGAATTTGAGTTTCACAAAATTTCACATATTACAAAATATTGTTTTGATTTTTTTCAGCTACTTAAAATGAAAAACTCATTCTTAGCCTGTGGGCCTTACAAAATTAGGTACTGAGCTAGATTTGTCTGCTGTCCAGAGTTTTATGAGCCATGATCTAGCTAGTCACCTTGATTTCCATTGAAGTAAAGTATTTTTGTAATAGCTGATATTTTGCAGCATAGGGGGAGGCTTTTTATAGAACTAGATTCTAGAGAAGAACACTAAAGTCCATATACCTGGAAGATAACAGAGTTTTCAAGGATGCTGCTAATTTATGACCATTTGATCCACAAAGAAGAGAAAAGTTCACTATTTCACTTTAAACACATTATTTACATCATTGCCAAGAACTTCTACTTATGTCAAAGATTGCACCCCCTAGCTATGACCTTCCATTTTTTCTTTAGGGTTTGTTTTGTTGTCTGCATGCATATTCAGTTGATTTTGTAGGAACAAAAGCACTGAAATCAATTTAGTGATCAACCATTATTATCTCCTTCTTTACTCTTCCTGCCATCTTACAGCTCTCTGCTTTCCTGCAAGCAAGATGTCAGGGCATTTTTATTGTATTGCTATTTACTTTACAGCTCAATAGTTTTTTCAAAGCAGGCACATCATTGACATTTAGCAGTATTAATCTCTGCCAGTGCAATATGCCTAATTGGTTTTAATGAAATAAAGAAAGAGAACTTAGTGGGAAAATTGGAAAAAAGCTGCAATGAACTGAGATCTCTGTTTTTAGATATTTTCTAAAATCAATGGCATTGACCAACAGAAAACAGAGTACCTCTAAATAGCATTTAGTCCTCCATGAATTGTCAAGGTTGCATGTTACTGAAAACAGGGGCAACAGTCATTTCCATTTTGAAATTTGTTTATTTGGAAGGGACTTTGAATATGTAGCCTAGATTTAGGGTAGTCATTTAATTGATAATTTTGCTAATAAAAACCCCATGTACCAACATAAAAATAACCACTTACTCCCAAAGTGATAACATAAAAAATCCTAATGGGCCTAGAGAAAATAGACAATGACCCTAATGAAAATTAGACTATAAATCTTCAAGTAATGTTATAGCTGATGTATCTCACCTATCCCTTTCCTTTCTTTATCATGATATTCATTTTTATAAGGGATTGCTAAATGTATATTTAGCAGACTATTACTTTCTTCTAATGATGGAGTGCTTAAAAAAATTCTGCTCTTTTAAAAGTGCAAATTCAGAGAGTGTAAGGTTATGTCCTCATAAACCAGCCACAGAGGCTTGGCTGACAGATGTCTGAAATACCTGTAAGACACCAGGACAGAGGCAGCACTGCCATGGGAGCAGCATGGCTCAGTGAACCAAGCAATTGAGTATAACTCTGAGGTATACGTGTTCTATGCTGATTTTTATACTGCCTCATTTAAGCTCACTCTGCCCTCTGTGCATTGGGAGCAGGCTGACATGGGATACATTATTAGACCATCAGAGTTGCAGAAAAAATAATGCAATTTACCAAGTTCAGCTTTCCTTTCATCATCCCTAGTACCCAACCCCCCAGCAATGTAGACAGTGTAAAGGCTGCTGTCGACATGCCAAAAATGCTCACTTCAACGAAGTCTGGTGGGATTGGCCTGAAAGGGGGAGAACCTATAGCTTGATTCTTTGAGAGATAAAATAAAATCCTATTCTCAACAAATAACTAGGACAGCAATCTAAAATATCAATATTTGAAATAAAATAGCTCATCTATAAAACATAGTTTTTATTCTAACTTCATTAATATACTTTGTTTATTTTTCCTCTACAACTTAGGCATAGTTTAGGACTTCTCATTTATGAGACTAACACACTCAATTATGTACTAATCACAAGGAAGAATTAATTGTACTGCTGTTATGTTTTCCCACATCACAAAAGAAGGCATCCAAAACGTACTCAGTACCAGAATGCTGACCCTTCTTCTTGGCACTCATAAAGCTTGGGGTTTCAGAAAAGAGGTATCTGGACGAACTTGCTGTCAAGGGCAGGCTAGAGGTCTTAGAGGGCAGTTTCTCACACTAACTTAACCATGCCCCTTCTTAATTTTGCTGAAGGTTTTTCCTTCAGAGAACTCAGTCTCTGCCAAGAGTGAGTCTGATCCAACTGAATGGCCATAATTTGACATTGCTATCTCTTTGTCCCCTAGTATGATTTTTCTCAATTTCCATTCTATTACCTTTATAGTACAAATCTCCACTTCTACCCCACTGAACACTTGTTCACTCAGGGATTTCCATTACCTTGCATAGAGGACTGACAATTCACCAAAAAGTGGCCTAAAAAACCTCCAAAAGCTTGCACCACAGAAATTAGTCAGCTTTGCCATTCCTTAGTCCAGATAAACATGATGTTTGTAAAATCAACAACTGTGAAGCATGCAATTCTAATTTGAGACTACTGAAAAGTATAACAAGAATATAAATAAGAATATAATATCAAATTGAGCACATTGACTTTTCTAATTTTCTAGAAAGAATTTACACACTTTTGGCAACTACATCATACCTAATTGTAATATTATCTTATATTTAATAACATTTTATAATTTTCAAAGAAAATTTCACATATATCATCTTATTTGATTTCTTCCTCTGTTTCTGGAGCATTTCTTCTTTTAAGAGAGAAGCCTTCAAACATTTTAAAAGCTTTAATCATATGGTAAAAATATGCTAAGAATATCTAATGAAATCTATTGTGAATGTGAATATAAATGCATTTGACAATTGCAAAATCACTTGGTTCACTAAAATATAATTTACATTTCCCAGACTCTTTTGCATCTTCAAAATTTAACCCATGAAGAGTGTCATTCTTTTGTAAAAATGGCGAGAGTCTTCATGCAAACATTACTTAAATCTATACCTCAAATCTTAAACTAAAAATAAATATGCATTTTGAGAGGAGTAAAATGATCATTAAATGTTTAGTGTAAATATCCAGAAATGACTCATTTTGTTCACTTAAGAATCTGATGATTCATATACTGTCAATCCCAGGATGTTTTTAAGAACATTTGGGCTGCTTGTGAGCTAGAATAAAACTGTTGGAATTTGAAGAGACCTTTGAAATTATTTCCAGTTAACCGCTCATTTAGGAGAATGGGTGGTTGCCTGGAAATAAAGATAAAATGATTTACCCAAAGTTATGTGACCATTAAGTGATAATGTTGAGATGTGAACACAAATTTTGTTTCCCAAGACCTCTAAGAGCTCTTATGATAAAACTTTTAGATAGAGCTTCTTTTGGCCGGTGTTCTTCAGAAAAACAGAAACAACTATGTATACATATAAAGAGATTTATTATAGGAATTGCCTTATATGACCATGGGGATTGGCACATCTGAATTCCATATGGCAGGTCTCAAGTTGGAAACTTGATGAAGGTGATGTTGAATTCCCCAAGAGAAGCTGCAGGTTGGGAACTCTGATGAAGGTTTCCATGAATTCCCCAGGAGAATTTAGCTAGCTGAAGTAGAGATGGAAATTCTTTTTGACAACGGAAATCATCAGGTCTCCTTTTAAGGCCTTCAACTGATTGTTTGTGGTGACTTCTCTCATTGCTGAAGACAATCTCCTTTGTTGATTGTAGATGTAATCAGCTTTAGATGCAATCAGCCAACTAATAATTTAAATCCACAAAATACCCTCACACTACCAATTGGGTCAGTGCTTCCTTGACCAAACAACTGGACACCATAACCTAGCTATGTGACACATGAAATTAACCACCATAGAGCCTAATAAGTCAAAGTTAAACTATCTCCATGGTTAATGTTTATCTAGTTACTTGTTGCATGTTGGAGTAAACCTTAAGTTTAGATCACCTGCTCTTTAGTTTGCTCTGCTTTTGTTTCAGATATCTAGGAAACATCAATATTCTCTATGAAACATTATTTCACTTTGTCAATAGACTATTTGGTTATGGAAGTTAATTAAATGTCAAAAATTTTTACAAACAGACACTAAGTGATTCATCTCTAGAAAAGCTTATTGAGCCAGAAGAATATGACTAAAAAGTTCAAAGGCAGTGGGAGGAATCCACCTTCCTTTTTTCATCTCTTTAACTTCCACCTACCTCCAGTACATTTAAAAAATGTTTTAAAATGTAGAAAAATACTGATATCTTTTCATCAGCTTTTATTTTCCTTAGACTCAGGAAGGTGAAGTCATGGAAGCCTTCCATTTGACAAGCAGAAGTAAAAGGGACCATATAACTTTGGGCAACTAACCAAAAATGTCTGGAATCATTTTATGATACATAAGTCTAGTATTTCATATTCTATAAATAAATGTGGAGTTCCTATGTGATTTCTGAGCCATAGCATTCCAAACCCTATCTTGACAAGTTGAACCAGTGTCACATTTGGGTTTTGGACTCAGGCCCTCCTTCGAGAAATCCAGCCCTCCTTTAGGTGGGCCAGGTACTCTCTGAAGGCATTGGGCCAACTGGTTGGACCCACAACACCTTGCCTAACTCTTCACTTCCCTTAACAAAGGTCCTGCTTCTTCCACTATGAATGGGCTGACTATCCAGAACAAAGATGGTATCACCCCTTTTCTTTATGTCTAAAAGCCCCTGCAAAATTAGATGTACTCTTCATACCCATATTTCTCTTCACTATATCTTGTCTTACTGTGTCTTTTGGGCATTCTCTATGAGACCACATGAATGATGATAAGATGTCAGCTTCTCCTATAAAACATCTGTTTTTAATTGGATTCTCTTGGAAGCAGAGTTTGAGATAACAACTTAGGTGAGGCTAGTTTATTTGCTCAATGGTCTCAGGAAGCATGAGAGAAGGAGGGGTAGCCTGAGACATGGAAGGAAGAAAAGCTTAGAAGAGGATGTGTTTTGAGATCAACTACCACGAGACAATGTGGCTTGATTCTTCCCAGATCTTCCAAGAAGCATAAAAAATAATGCTTTCCAGAATTGCTCACTAAAAGATGGCAAGATAGACTAAGTAGGTTCTTGTGTTGTCAAAGAAGACTCCTATGTAGAAAATATAAAGACGTATGGTCAGCTTTAGATGCATCATCATGAGGTGAATCAGAGCTTTAAAAAACTATCTACCAAACCTACTGCTAAAATCAGAGGTGGGTCAAGAAAACAAGAGGCAGGACACCACAGATGTCTGCTGCATCATCTTTCCTAGTTCCGATTTTCTTTCTCTGTCTCTAAGGATTGAATAACGGCATCCACAAAGACATGTTCATATCCTAAAACCTGGTCCTTCGGATGTGAACTCATTTGTAAATAGCATCTTTGAAGATGTTATTTATTAAGGCAAGGACAAATTGAATCAGGGTGGGCCTTCATCCAATATAACTGAAGACCCTATAAGCAGAAGAAATGTTGACACAAAATGAGTAGGAGAAATAGAAGAAAGAAGGAGACAGCTGCCTATAAGCCACCACCAGAATGCAACAAATAAAGCATGATCTTATTGACACCCTGATTTTGGGTTTCTAGCCTCCAAAACTGTGAAACAATAATTTTGGTTATTTAAACCAACCAGTCTGTGGTATTTGTTATGGCAATCCTGACAAACTAAGACACATGCCCACTGGATCTAATTGCCACGGGGCCCATCCTACCTTAAATATAAGGCCTCCTGGGTTTCAGCACCAGAAAAGACTGATATCTACATCACTAATTTTACAAATAATGCCAAGGTAACTGGTGATGGTAAGTGCTAGAGTATGTATGAGAAAGATCAATCTAATTTATACTTAAAAGAGAGAAATTGTGGCTATTTATTTTATTTTTAAATTGTGAAAAACACTGATCAAGCAACAGAAACCTAAATCACAAAGATAGGAGCTATCAAACACTGAATCTTTGGCAGTTAATCAACAAGCTAACAAGTTTATCATTGAATAGTCAATGCATTTGCTGGATCTCAAATAACTGAAGCAATAAGTGACAGAATATCTTAGATTCCTGGCTGCTATGACAAATGCCACATTAAAGAGTTAGATTTAACAACAGGAATTTATTGTCTCCCAGTTTTGAAGGCTGGAAGGATTGCATCCTCCTGGTTTCAGAAGCATTCAGGTGTTCTGGCAATCCTTGGATTCCTTGGGCCTCATTCAGTTAGACCATACCTGAACTGAAAATAACATCTTTAAGAGGTCCTTTTTGCAAAGGGCTCACACCAACAGGCATGCAGGTAAAGAACATGTGTTTTGTTTTTGTTTTTGTTTTTGTTTTTGTTTTTGTTTTTGTTTTTGGAACATATAATTCAACCTACTACACAGGTAGTACAAAACAGTAACATTTGTCCAAAATTTGTAAATTATTCTGGGATGTAGAGGTTGATTTGGCGAATAAACTTATTTATTGTGAAAAGACTCCTTGTAGGAATTAAGTCTTTAGTTGTTAATAGGGACAAAAGGGTATTGTCAGAGAAAAGTCTTCTTAGTTTTTATGTTTGATTTTTAAAAAGACAGAGAAAAACATTATGGCTACTAAATAGTGAATATCAACACCATTTTACAATTAAGGCCACTGCGGTTCAGAATGGAAAAGTGACACAACCAAGGTAACAAAGGCAGAGTGTTGGCAGAGATGATGTTTAATACCAGTTTTGTCAGGTTCCAAAGCCTCTTCCTATTACCACAAACAATAACACAAGCCTTCCAATACATTGTTATATGTATTAACATTGTTATAATGTCTTCTATGGCTATAGAAAATATTAGGCTTTTAAAATCCTCAATTGAAAATAGTCTGAATTGTTTCAAAATTAGGAATAATTTAAATATTTTATACATGAAAGTTCAGATTTCATCTTTGTACATAATTGTAAAAGCAGGAATTGAATTAAATCCTAGTGATAAGCATATTTTCTCTTTGTCAAGCCAATATGAAATAGCAATTTTAGGAACACAAAAATCAGATTTGTAGAACTGGATGTTTGAATGTTTTTAAAATATAGAGAACTTTGTACATGGCTAATAATTTAAGCCATACTCTGTTTAAAATTAAAAATCTTGTTTCAAATCACTGTGTTTGTATTAGGTAGAATATCTGCTATTTTCTTCAACAGGTGAGTTTGCAATACTAGGAAGGAATATTTTCAAGTCGAAGACAACTTCAAAATTGGCTGTAAGCTTTGAATGAAGGAAAAATTTTTTGGAGACAATATGGAATGGATCAGTGAGAAAAGAAATAAGTTAGAAGAAAGCTATGATATCTGTAAAAGAAGTTTCTGCCAACTGTTAACATTAGAGTGCAAAAAACTTATGATGGAAGGAAAAGCAAGCTCAAGTTCTATGAGAGCCTTTTTTAAAGTTAGGATTGATTTCCAGAAGCACAAACAAACTCTGAGAAAAGAACTTAGTAATCCAAAATATAAACAGAGATCCATGATTAGTTCAATCCCTGCCAGTAAGAAAGATGGTCTTATCTACATCACTACTTGAGAATCATTGAGTAATGGTACAGCCACTTCAAATACTCTTAATTAAATAAGGTGTGTAAATATAATAGATATACTGGAGATCCAAACTTGGACAAGGTAGGGATTCAGACGTGTCTTGACATGTCTCCTGAACTGGTAATTGGGACAAAAGGAACCAATTTGAGTGATTGATTTTAGCCTCAGGCAGAAACTGATTTAATTGAGGTGGCTATGGTGGGGTGAGAGAAAAGATAGTACACTGCCAGTGTTCAATAACTTTTTCTCTTTCTAACTCCATAAATTTCTTTGTGAACAAGAGACATAGATGAAGTTAAACAAGGTCTTCTCCCCAAGGTATGCTGATATTTAGAGGCACAGACTGAGAAAGAGTCCTCCTCTTTAAGGAACAAATTTGGCTTTGTTTCAATAACGACTCCAGGGCATGTGACTCTTGGGTAGGAAGCTTGGGTAGCTGAAGTGCTTTGAAACACTGTGTTAAGAATAGTTTTGATTGCAAGTAAAAAAAAGTGAGAAAACAACTGATCAAACAAATTCCTCTCACATGCAAGAATATAGGCAGTTGCTGACAGTGGTTCACCTACCCAGAGATGCCATCCATGACCCAGGATATTTCCATCCATCTGCCTCAGCATCATAGGTGTATGGCTCTTCATCTGCATGCTTGTTGTCTCAAGATCACAAACAGGGACCTGTATCTGCTGGTAGTATATCCATGTTCAGCCTTATTTGATCATTAAACATGTGAAAGAAGACACTCCAGAAGCCCTACCCACAACCATCACCTCCAGCAGAGTTCTCCTTTGGGTCAGAACTTTGTCACAAGGCCACCTCAAGCTGAAAGGAAGGTTCACAACCTTCTGTAGTGGAAAATAGAAAAAGAAAAGTCTCCATCTATATATATCTATATAAATGATCATTTCATGTGTGGTTTAATAAGAAATTAACAGTTTTATTTTGTTTCCATGTATTTCTGAAATTTTACTTGAAACTTTCCCAAAAAAATCAAACTCATTTTTAATTGCCAGTGATTCAATCTCAGTTTTATGAGCCATCAAGAGGTACTATGAAAGAGATGGAAGATAAATGAGTTTGAAAAGAAGAAACCACAAAGGGGAAGTAAGGGTTTTTTTAAGTGTAAAAGGAGAACAGAGAAGTTGGGGAGCTGGGAGGTGGTTTGAAGAAGAACCTGGAGCCTGTTCTTTGAGAAGTTTCCAAGAAGGGAGAAGGCTTATGCCTGGGACTTGGATAGATATAGAAAAGGACCTCTGTGAGGGACATTGCTTTAGTTCCATTAGTGTCTGGAAGCTGACTCATCCAGAGACTGTCTAGCTTGAGTTCAGGAAATCATTTCACAAGCTCATTGCTCATCAAATAAAAAATAATAAAGTAAAAACAAAAATTAGTATTAAAGGAAACGCAAGTCAATGTCTTAAAAGAACCAAACAAAACGCTGAAATGAGGCACTAAATAAGAAAGCAGAAAACTCTCTAAAGGAGAAATAATTATCACACAATGTCCAAAATGGGAAACAGAGGCAAATGAATTTTCTAAATTGCCATGAATTGTTCTGTTTGATATAGAATTAGGATAAAGAAAACAGCACAAAAACAAAGAAAAATAATGAACTTGGCTAATTACCTCTTGTTTGAGTCTTCAGTAAAGGGGCACAACTCCTTTCTCTGCAATTAATGTTTCTATAATGTTCTAATTAGGGTTAAAGTGGCTCTCCTGAATTCTCAATGTATTTTTACAACTGTGGAATCTCAAGATTGTCAGGTATTGAATCTTTTCTTTCTTCCTTCCACCTCCAAGAATTCTGCTTCTTATTTGTTCCTTTGGTCTGACAAATAAAATAAATCGTATTTATGCTAAAACTTGAGGAAGAACTGGCATTTGTTTAAAATAATATCTTCACATACAGACACACAGATATGTATTTTTTAAAACATCTGAATCTTAAAGGCACTTACTCTTTGAAATTGTCATAATTAATCTGGAAATATCCCCACCCGAAAGTTTGAGGCTACTCTTCCTTTATGCTTTGTTACTATTCCCCCAGGAGGGCTTTTGAGTGGGAGGATGGTACCATGGTGTGGTTACTGGGGCCTAACAATGTTTCAAAGAAATTATTTTTTTCTTAATTATATGGCAAATGGTTGTGCCTTACTCCATTACCTCTATTTAAGCAAAATATTAGAAATGAGCAGTTGCCCTTTCCTTAATTCCCTAGTCTTAAGGATCTTGCTACATCATTGAGTCTCCTACTTCTATTTTTACCCTTTTTATTTAGTGCTTACCCTGCTCTTGCCTGTTTTTCAATGCTGGTGCTCAATACCATAATACAGACAAAGAGTAGTAAGAAGGCAGGAGCAGCATATGTGTGCATGCGCACACACACACACACACATACACATACACACAACAGGAACTCTTAAAAAGAATCAATCTTAACAGTAAAATAAGAAAAGTCACACAGATGGAAACCTAAATTTGCAGCACCTGGCCCATCTGCTGGTCAGCCGAGAATATCTATATTTTCTGAATTTTTCTATTGAGGCAGTATTGACCTTATTTCTAATTCTTTTTTTTATAGTTAGCCTTTAAAAGTACTTCTACTTGCACTTCAATATCTAAAACTTAATATTTCTACACATTAGATTATTTCCTCATTCTTAATTGCAAAATTTCTTGCCTTCCCCCAAATCTCTTCCATTATTAATGCTATGAAAATGTTTGCAGTTTCAGAGGATTAAAACTTTGAATCATTTATTTTAACATTTTTCTCCCTCAGATATTTCTTGTGTATAAGCATTTTATTTTTTATTCTTACTATCATAGACTCTTTCACTCCTGAGCACTGTGGCAGATGATAGCTATAGCTATTGCACTGTAGTCAACTTCTTCCACTACTAATTTATGTACAACAGTCACTTCATTCACTTTGGCTCCTACAATCGCTGCTACTTACTTTTCAAACCAAACTAATTATAAACGCTAACTTTATTTTACCTAACCTCCCTCAGATATAACTCTCTATTTACACATTATCTAAGCTTCAAGTGATTATTTTTTACACCTCCACTTCTTCTCCACTCAATTTTTACAAAGTTATCCCTTGCTTAAAACTTTCTTAAGTTAATTCTAATTTGTCCTTGTAAATCTAACTGCCTAACAACCTCCATTGTTGTGGTTATCAGAATAATTATTTGTTATATACTGGAGCTTAAAACAATACTTATGAATTTCTAGAGAATCAAGGTTTATATCATCATGAATTATGATACTTTGTACAATTTTATCCGTGAATGAAAACTATGCTTATTATAGCACTGAATGTGTATTCATATATCTGTGCAAATAAATTTTATAAATCTTGTTTTTCACATCAGAAAGCCAGGCTCAACAGATGCTCAATGCTTCCACATGCAAATACTCCTTTTAAAGGAAGAAGGTGCTAATTAAACAAACAATTCATCTTAAGAATAAATATGATAAAAAATATCAAAATGAATTATTCTGTTGTTTTCTCCCTGTGGTGGCTGCAAGCCAGGATGAGGTCTTAAGTTGCAACATATACATTCACACATCCAGTGTCATATGTAAGCATTTTTGCAAGAGGAATAGTTAATACATTATTAACTTCTCCCATTCCATGAGAGATCACATGTTCTATGTATGAAAAAAAAAGGAGAGACAAATGAATGTAGAAATAAACGTTTGTAGAGGTGGACATAGACACAAAGACAAATCTCATGGAAACATTATAGGAGATGTTCACAGTAGGCATCAGAGATGACCACACTATTGCTAGTGAAGCACAGAAAGTATGGCAAATTGACCTGAAGCCTTCAGCATGTGTTCTAGAGATAGAACCCATGGAACTTTGTGATAGGCAGGGCAAGAGAGAGGCCTCAAAACCTACTATGAGGCTCAGTGAAATATTTGAGGAAAAGGATTGTTTTCTTTTTTAAACATCTCTTCCACTGCACTTCAGGTGTCTTGGTCGAGCCCATGATTCAGTACTCAGAGCCAGAAAAGAATTCCCAAGATATGAAGCTGGACCAAAAAATGGAAAATGCTGGCACATGACTTTAGGAAATCAAAATCTGCATTTTAGGAAAGTAAAGTCCAAGACATCAAGAAAGAGTGTAAATTGTCATGAGCAAAATTGGAATCCAAATGACATCTGAATAAAGTGCAGAACAAATAGCTTTAGTTGGTAGCAACTGGAAAGGTTTTCCTAAAATAAGAGGTAAATAGAAAGAATGCAGTTTTAGGAATTCTTGTGACTCAGTTCATAAGTAAGTCAATGAATATGGAGGTAGAGCTGAACAAGATGAATAAAACCATGCCCTAATTCAGGTCTTTCTCACTTCAATACAGCAGTCAAAAGCTCCATTTTTCCAGTCTCTTTCAAGGTTCATCTCTATTTTAAAGATGATTATAGAATCATCTTTCTTAAATATGCAGCTGAATTAGTTATGGTCACTCTAAAATAACCTTTTGATACTTCCATAATGCTACAAGAATAAGTTAATCACTCTTAATATGTTGTTTAAGGTTATTCAAATTTGGACCCAAAGAAAACAAAGTTTAGTAGAGAATATCAGTGTTTATACCTAGGCTTCACAAAGGCTAAGTGTTTGACATTAAAAACCATCTCACAGAGTTCCTGTAATTTGATGGAGTAAATGAACTAGCATATAGGGCATTTAGAACAGTTGCAGTCATGCAGTAATCAGCAAGAAAAGTTAAACATATCCACATACTTGTACACATACATAAACTTATATATATACCTTGGATCCCTATGAAATCCATGGACTCTTACTATTGAAGAAGAGTCAAACAACATTTCTATGAGGCTTTCTATAGTTCTTAAAACATTAACCATAGTAAGTTGTAATGTGACGGTTTTCCCATCTCGACTATGAGATCTTTAATGCTGGTGATCATGTCTTTTTCATTTCGTACTCCCATCACCTGGCTCAATTCCTTTCACATAGTCAGGACTTAATAAATATTTAAGGAAGTGCACCGAATATAAGTTTTTAAAAAAAGAAAATCCAAAAGGTTCAAAACTGTGCAGTTAGATAAATTCAAAGTTTATGCTGCTTCAGTAATCACTGTCACCAAGGAGGAATGTCTCTCCTGATATATCACAAGCTTCTATATCTGTGCTTTCTTATCAAAATTGTGATCCAATCACAAAAAGGAAGAATAATTAATATGCCAGAAGGTAGAATCAGTGTGAATAAAGAATATTATAAACTAAAATAACTTACTCAAAACAAAAAATCAGTAAAACATTGCAAATATAATTGTATTTGTATTTCAGAATATTTGTATTCAGAATATTGTATTGTATTGTATTGTATTGTATTTGTATTTTTTAAAATATTACATTTGAGAGAGATTTAGCTTCAAATATATGAATGGAAATTTTTATAGAATTGTAGGTGACCACAAGCTGTATATGAGAATATCTTATATGAACCCATTACTAAAAGACTAAACAATCTTAGGAATATAGTTGTTAAAACAAGGAGATAAATAACCATTATATTAATTACTAGTTTTTAGTCTCAGTGTCATCTTTGAGACAAAATGGCAACTGGAGTGATTTTCAACTTAAATGTTTTCTCTTTAGAATCTGGAACCCACTGCAATAGAAGTGAGACGTTTTGCTTCCCTAAGGAAGATTTTTACATTTTTATAGGCCATTATCATCATCACCATCATTATTATTAACATAAAAGATTCAGTGGTAATATCTAGGGTAGGGGTCCATGGGCTTGAATTTAAATTCAAAAAATTTCAAAAATTATTCTTGTGGGGGCATGTTGGTGTGATATATTTATTAAATAATACACAGTATAGTGTGGACTTAGTAAGGGATCTGTTGTTTTCACATGACTGGCAAAGGGGTCCATGGAACAAAAAAGATTAAGAACCCTCGATCTAGGGGAATCAATTTTATGTATTAACTTTAGTATACACCAAAAATCAAGGATCAGTTGTTTCTCCTGAGTTATATCTCAGGGTAATAGGTTTTCTATAGGAATTTTCCTTCTCCCAAACAGCAATATTATTTATTTTCATAGGAATATCTCAAAACTGTTTAATTTTCAAACTATAAATAAGTGCATATTATTTTTATAACCTATCATACTACACCAAAATTTATAAACCATAAAGTTCAACATCTTAAAATGGTTACTGTACCAAAATTAAGCTGCTATTTTCATAGGAGGCATTTGTACTTATAACCAAAGATGAAATCTAATTACAAATTCTAAATGAGCTTTTACTGATAATATTCCATTAATGGAATCAGTATTCTGAGTTTATAGGAGTTTTTCATTCAGCCATCTGTTGTGCATATTAAAACATAAGAGAACAATGTTTCCTTTGTGATTCTTAACTGTTTATTTAATCTATGGATGTTTTATGTCTTTTGGTACTAGGATTCCTGGATCTAACTATTTCATGACTAATCCTATACCACTCAACAAAATGACCCCTGGACTAGACTCTGAGCAAACTTTATTCCAAGTTTAGCACAATAACTGGCACATAAGCAGTGAGTGAGTGTTTGTTGACTGCATCGGAAAACAGAAGGCATGTGGAATTCCTTCTTTGGTCACTTCAATTTATAAGAGGTGGAGATCTCTTCTTACCCTACTCTTTGACCTGGGATGCTCCATACTCTGGCTTTGCTGTTAGCAAATGGAGATCTCTAGAGAAAGATTTGAGGTAGAGATGGGGAAAGACGAGTTCAGAAAATTTATTCTCCTAGAACCGGGAGTTCCTCTATGGTCGGTTGTATCCTTGACTGATTCTCTCAGGTTGATTGACTCCACACAATTCTCTCTCCTTGGCATTCTGGCTGTTTGAACTAGGCACTAATGATCTAGCATTGATGAAATTTGCAATTTATTTCAGTAGTATCAGGTTCACTTTCACTTACACATATACATGTGTAGAAAAAAATTGAACAATGACCTGGATTGTAACTATTGAGGATATTACATTAGGCTTCCTCATTATGTGCAAATGCAACAGCTTCTATACAATGAGATAAACTTTGATCAATATTAAAATTATCAAAGTGAGATGCTTCATCCAGAGTTTTTGTGGTGTGTATCTATCCCTTAGGAATGAAGGTGAGCATTGGCAGGAGATAGCTGATCCGGTATTTTGGATCTTGTCCATCTTCCTCTCTCAGTAATACAACTAACATCTGGTAAAATTTAGCAGAAATGAGGTGAGTATATGCACAGGGGACAATTGATATTGGTTGTGGAGGAGGAACAAGCTAACAAAGGAACCACAAGCAGCAGGAACAGATGTATTTCACATTGACAAAATCCCCTAAGGAGAAAGCAAACTCCCTGCACTGGGAGAAGTTCTGGATTAGTTTCCTTAGTTAGTGAGAATGTAGGAGTGATGGGAAAAAAGGTCATCAAAGACTTGGGTCAGAGAAGTCAAAGCACCATATGATGCACAAAATTTCAATAGGTCTTATCAGATACTGACAGCAAACTTGTTCTTACTCCACATTTTATCCTCAGTTCATTAAACTTTTTCTGTAAAAAGCCAGATAGTAAATATGTTAAGCTTTGTGGGCCAAGCAACAGCATTTAGGATACTATATAGGTACATAATAATAAGTTAAAAAAAAAAGTTTCCACAAATTTTTTATTGATGTAATTCCAAATATAATAAAAATTGAGGACAATTTTTGTAATGCAGTTCTATTAATGAGAGGAATGGAATTCTTTTTTGTGGGACAACATTTTGATGAATTGGGTTTCAAAGTTAGTTCTATTTCATCGTGATAGAAATGCAGTCTCCTTATCCTACAAAGTCTTTTGTCATTTCTCTGAAGCAAAAAACAAGTGATCTTCCTCCTGGGAATGCACCAGAATGTGGTACCTGCATCTCTCTTTCGGCACTTATCTACTGCCCTCATTGTGTTGGATAACTTTTCATATGGGGAAACAGGTTAGGAGCACAGTTTCCGTGATAAAAATCCTTGGGTTTCAATTCCAGCTGAACTACTTGTTAGCTGTGTCATCTTTGACTACTAATTAACTTATCTAAAAGATTCAGTTTCCTCATCTAAAAAGAAGTATAAGTACCTACTTCACAGAGCTATTGTAAAGATTAGTTGAGCTAACAAATACAAAGATTTAGAACAATGCATGGCATGTTGTAAATCACTCAATATAAACATTTTTCTGTTTTTTATATTTTCAACCATTTAAAAATGTAAAAATATCCACAGCTCATGAGTCTTATAAAAACAACCAAGGGGCCAGATTTTGCCCACGGACAGTAGTTTGCAGACCCTTGTGCTCTAAGTGATAATTAACACAACTCTTTTCACACTCCCTATTCCTTAGACATGGAGGCCTGCTTAACTTTATCCTTTCAATACAGTTGAGACAACAGATATAATTTAAATCTAAATTCTATTCAAAAACTTTGAGTTTTTGAAACTAAAATTCTCTGTCTCTTCTGTCATCCTTTGCCATATGACCATGCTTCAGTATCTTTCCTCTATAAAGGTATCATCTTCACATTTGTCCATACGTCTAGCTCCCTGGCTTATTTTCTTATATTAAAGTGAACTCTCTTTCCATATTCAGTATACTCCAGCAGCCCTTTGCTGGTTCTAGGTCATTGCATCACACTATTCTTCAAAATTTGTTATTTCTTTAATGTCCTTACTACTAGCCTATGCCATTCATTACTGACTTTGTCACCTAGTCCACCATGTTAATCACTACTCCAATCCTTACTGTTATCTTGAAATTATTTCATTTCTCTGTATCCACCTCAGAACTAACCTCACAGTTCCTTGAACTCTTCAACTGTATTCCTTTTACTAGAACTATCCCAACTCTGAAACATGCTCCACCATCAAACTCTTGTATTATTTACTGTTAGCTGTATTTATTCAGTGAAACAACAAAATGATACATTATTTAAACTTATTTTTTATTATGTAGGTTCTACCGCCCTCTGAAGTGACCACAGATATTTCCCTGAGAAAGTGATATTTAAGCTACCTTGAAAAGCATGAGTAAGAGTTATTCATCTAGGGAAGCAGATGTAGCTCAGTGATTGAGCACTTGGTTCCCGTGTACAAGGTCCTGGGTTCAATTCCCGGTTCATCCATAAAAAAAAAAAAAAATTAATCTAAAGGGTGAGGGGAAGGGAATATTTCAGAAAGAGACAAAATCATATGTGAAGGTGCTAATGCAAGAAAGAGGGGCCAGTGTAGCTGTGTCATAGTAGCTGTATATATAGAGGGCACAGTATATGGTGTGAGATTTGGCTTGAGAGGATGGTGGAGATCAAAGTTTAATGAGCAATGTTAAGAATTTTGTATATGACTAGATTTGTTTCTAAAGATCACTTGGCTTCAATGTGAAGAATAAATTGGAGACCAAGAGAGGAAGAAATCAAGATGGGGAGATCAATTTAAATGCTATGTAATTACCCCAGAGATGAAAAAATGGTGGCTTAGACTTGTGGCAGAAAGTGGTGTTGGAAATATTTGGCAGGAGGAATAAAGAGTAGTAGAGACATTTGAGGAATATTTATAAGATAAATCAATGGGACTGGATAATTTATTGGATGTGGGGAGTGAAAGGGATTGATTGAAATTTAAGCTTGGCAAGCAGATTTATGGCTTGAGCTAATAGGTAAATAAATGATGGTGCCATATGTTGAGGTAGTGTGCAATAAAAGAACAGCTTGAGGAGTGTGGTGGATTGGAGCTATGTACCTAGAAAAACATGTTCTTAAACTTAATCCATTCCTATGCATGTGAACCCACTATAAATAGGGCCTTTTGATGAGGTTACTTCAGGTGATGTGTGACCTAACTCAATCAGAATGGATCTTAATCCTATTAATGGAGTTCTTTATAAGGAGAACAAAATTCAGGCAGATAGAGACAAATCCATGGTTAGCAAGAGCTGCAGGTCAACTGAACCTGGAAGAGAAGGGAGATGTTAGAAAAGAATGCCATGTGTATTTCCATGTGACAGAAGGACCCAGATCTTCAGGAAGAAAGCATTGCCTGGAAGTCACCTTCATTTGTTCTTCTTCTAGCTTCAAAGCCATGAGCTAATAAATTTCCTTTGTTTAAGCCAAGCCATTACTTGATATTTGCTCAAGCAGCCCAGGAAACTAAAACGTGGAGCAAAAGAGAAATTGGTCACAATCAATTTAAAGTAGATATTAGAAATCAAAATGTGAATTTATGAATGGACTGGGGATATATAATAGAAGATTTTCAGGATGTGGATATTTGAACAAATATAAGGTTCAAACCAGACGTCATTCTAAATCCTTTTCTTTCCTCTTTATACTTCATATTTAATCTATTATCAAGTTCAATCAACTCCATTTTCTAAATCTCTCTCCTTGTCTTTATCAGTCTTTCAGTGCCCTGTTTCATAACTTATAATCTCTCTCCTGGGTTATCAGTGGGATTATACCACCATTTTGGAAAATCTCCTCTTCCCCACTCTACTGTCCCCAGATGAATCATACATACAATTCAGTTCATCATATCACGTTGCTTCTCAAGATTCTTCAATTGCTCCCTCTATTAGTCAGGGTTCTCTCGGGAAACAGAATCAACAGGAGATATCTGTCAATAATATGAGATTTTATAAGAGTCTCTCATGTGACTGTGGGGATGCACAAGTCTAGGTTCCACAGGCAGGCTGCAAACCAGGGGCTCCAATGAAAGTCCAATGAAAAGTCCTTGATGAGTTTCTGGGAGAAGGTGGCTGTCCAAAGACAAGCTTGGAAATTCTCTCTGAATGTTGAAATCACTTCCCCTTTTAAGGTATTCAACTGATTGGATAAAGCGTCACCCATTGCTGATGGCAATCTCCCTGACTGATGCAGATGTAATCAGCCATCCACTCAGTAAACTCCCTGGTGACCAAAGTCCATAAATGTTCTGGTATTACAATTAGCCCAGTGCTTGCTGGACCACACACTTGGACACATTTACCTGGCCGAGTTGACACATTAGCCTAACCATCACACTCCCCATTCCTACAAGGGGTAAAATCTATATCCCTTTGCATGGCATGCACTGCCTTATATAATCTAGACCTCACTACTTAACAAACTTTACTCTCAACCCCTCCATATATGGCACCTAATCCTTCAGTCTACTTAACTGGAGTAGCCAAACATTCAAGCTCTCTCAAAGCTTGGTGAATTGCATTTGCTATATTCATGCCTCCTCTTTTGCCTGGAAAACATCTTTCCAGTCTTCATGTTTCAACAAGTAAAGCATTTTCTGATCCTCTTGATAAACAAAGATGCCCCACTGCCTTTTGCATATTTCTTTGTTGGAGCTTATGTTTACTTTTCTGTCTACCCACTATGCAGTAAGTAATTTCGGGACAAAGTCTGCATCCTTGCATTTTTTTAGATCCACAATATTTAGTATAGCCTCTAAGAAGGCATTCAAAAAATTGGTGTTAAATGAGAGAACAGATGAGTGAAAATTCACATTTTAATATGAATTATTTCATACTTAACAGCAAAAGAAGTTATATTGTGTGTTTGTCTATTTATGGAATATTATTACAAGAGCTATGAAATTTTATGAATAAGGATATTGGGAATAGAATCCTATCTCCCACAAGATATGTTCTAGCCCTAACGCCTGGTTCTGTGGGTGTGAACTCATTTGTAAATGGAATCTTTTAAGATCCTATTCAATGTAATCAAATTTAAGCAGAGTGGGCTTCCATCTGATATAACTGGAGTCCATTTAAGCAAAGGAAATTTGGAAAGAGAAGTATAAACCACCGGAGGAGACACAAAGACACAAATCACCAAGTCACAGGGACAGAAACTGATTGCCAGCAAGCCACCTCTAAAAGGCTACAGACTTCAAAGAATGCATGACCTATTGATACCTTGATTTTGGACTTCTAACCTTTAAAACCATGAGACAATAAATTTCTGTTGTTTAAGCAAACCAGTGTATGGTATTTGTTACGGCTGCCTTAGCAAACTAAGACAAAGTGTTAAAATATAATGTTCTAATTTACATTAAAACTCTGAATTACATAAAACTTTTCTTATGTATAATTTCTCCAAATTCCTGAAGCACACGTGTCTGAGGAAGAGGAAGTAGATTGCAAAGAAAATTTCACATGGACAATAAACCTAGGAGATATAAAAGTAAATCACAGTTGTGTGCAAATATCTCATATCACACTAGTGTGAATAGATTTCACAGTCTACACATTAATTATATATTGTGCACTTCAGTAATGGCTCTGTCCCCAGAAGTCCTCATGGGAATAAACTTGCAGATTTTATTGGGCCCTGGGTGAATTTTAATGTGGTAAAAATGTAGTGAATTCATAGTCCTTTCTATTCAGAAATAAGATAGAGAGTAAAAATACAACTTTCTCCTCTAATGGACAATAAGCATACTCTTGAGACCTCACTTTTGTGTAAGTAATTCAATCTCCCATCACTTTCATCCTTCACTGTCATCATGATTTTAAAATAGAACTTTTTAAAGAAGTGCTTGGTTCACTTTTGAAGCTTTTATAGATCTTCATAGTTTTTAGGTAGAAATACATGTGATCAAGTCATTCTTTCATGAGGAATGGCTATTTGAACCTTGATCCTTATATTTAGAGAAACTGGTATAAATTGAGTTCGGAATTTGCTTTAATCTCTGAGACAATTGAATCACATGAAACTGTCAAATGTTGACCATATCTGAACTAAAAAATGGCACTTTCACATGGTTCAATGTAAATATTTCTAGAAATTAACTATAGAAGTAATATTGCCTACCAACTAATATTCCAGAATAATAACTATGGATCATATTATTAAAACAGCATGTAAAAACCAGTTACATTCCCAACTACAGACAACTTTGATATTTGTGAGAGATATCAAATATTTCTAATATATTCAAATATATTTTGAAAGTAAATCCTCCTCCATTAACAAAAAAGTATCAATCTCAAATATTGTATTTCTTAACTCTAATGTTTTTTAGTGGCAAACACCATGAATTTTTATAAACCTTAGAGAGGTACTCCATGTTTCATGAAAATTTAGAGAATCTGGGATACAAATACTATTTTTTCCAGCATTTGGATGAACTACGAGAATGAAAGTAGAAACATTGTGTGTCTTGCCTAAGAGATTGATATCTTGTTTCAATCTCTGAGGCAAGATTAACTAAAAATAGGATAAAATAATTTCTCAAGTCTTGGTACTCCATTTCAAAAGATAGCAAAGTTCAAGTCCAATCAACTGGCCACTTATAATCCTATGTACATCCTCTTTAGTCACTTTGACTATTGCAGGTTAAGTAAACCAAAATATTAGAATAGCATCTTTCTAAATCTAATTTGTTAGCATCCTCTATCAAAATATTATTGTGATTTGTCAATTTCATAAGCCCTGCAACTGTTTATGAAGCAGTGGGGATAGCTATACAGAAAAAATTAGCATGCATATTTTCAAAGGAACGAGATCTGAAACGGAATTGTTCTGTGTTTTTGTCATGGGAGATTTGAATTATTATCTGTATTAATTGACACAATTATGCACGTATTTTCTCTTGTAATAACAGGATGGGAGGGCTTCTAACTAATCGTAGGGTAAGCAAATTCCATTTTCTTTTCAAATAAATACTATCATCTAGATCACATGAATGCTTACAGGAGAAGTTCCATGTATGAATTGCTTTGGGAACTATATCAGCCCACGCAAAAGCCTCAGAGTGCTGACCATATGATGCAGGGCCCATTTCTAAGTCAACAGCAACTTTTCCTCACAGGCCTGAGTAAAGGCACCACCCCCAAATAATAGGCATGCACAAAGTATAAGGGAAAAAAAACAAAAACTGTACAAATAAATTCTAAAATCAAAGGCTCCTAGTGCTTCGGTTACACTGATTAGGTAGGATTTGGGAAGGGTAGTTTAGATTTTTTTTTCCCTTCCTGCCTTTACAGTTCTACAGTCACAATGGCCCTCTAGTGGGATGCTAAATTAAGAGGCATTTTGTTTGTATTGTTAGCAGCTAGATGGAAACAGTCACAGAGAAATGTTTTATTATGGTGAGGAAAGGACTCTTTTAATAAGGCTCTTAGGAGACTGAGTTTTAATGATGCTTAACACAATATTTTAAACCACACACCACATCTATATGTTATTTCTTGTTAAGTGCTGGTTATTAAACAGCAGGCTGGCTCCAGATTGCCTGCAGAGGGTAGTTAGGGTTGGCTGATACATCTCTGACAATTTGAATAGTTGATGGAGTGACAAGTGCTGTTTGCATTTAAAGGATTTTACATTTTAACATCTGCATAGTGCAACAGTATATATTATTTATTACCATAAATAATATGTATGTATTCTATACAATATGTTGAAGGGTTAAAGCTAGTGAAGGACAATTGTAAGTTTCAATTTCTTCTAGAATCCATACCCTTACCCAAACTTACCATGATTAAGCCGAAATGATTTCCCTAACTACCTAACTCAGGAATCTCCACAATGAATTGCTGTTCAAAACTGAAGATCAGAGGAACAAGTAAAGGAAATCAAGAACAGAATGCGTCCCAAAGAAAGATATGAGCTCTAAAGCAATGCATGCTTAAAACTTGCCTTTTTAACCATCTAAAATGCTGAGCATTTTAAAGTTAAGAAACAAAGGAACATTGTTTTGCAGTGCTTGTTTTTCTCCCGCTATTACTGGCATGTGGTTTTCTTATTCTATTCCACTACAACTTTAAGGAGAACAAAGGTGCCATGTGGGTCGAGACCTCTTGCTACCAAGGAACTATGGAATGCAAGTTTCAGATGTTAACTCTCCACATTAAATGTGCTTTCCTCTATGTGCCTGCTTTCTCTTTATATCCCTTCATTTTTGGATCCTGCTTCCGAAATGTGTGGTTCTCTTTTGAGTTGCTTATTTACTTGTAACGTGCATACAAGGGGGCCAAGACTGCCACTTGGGAGATCCTTATAGTGACAAGGATTATAAATGGGATCAATGGATTAAGTCATCTCTTCTGTAACCTTTGGGGGAAAGATTATTTGACTCATATCTATTTTCCTCGAGGTTTTTATTCCCTGCTTCTTCCACCATTGTCATGGTAAGTTGTCAAGTGAGAGGAATTGGGTGTAGGCACAGGTGTGAAAGAGGTCTGCATGTAGTGCAGGTCAGTGATTTCCGGTGAGAGGTTTAATGAAGGCTCTTTTCATAATCTACAGGGTCA
>JAQZBX010002521.1:0-48938 GCA_029593785.1 Cabassous unicinctus
AGGGGTGGTGACCATGGGCATTTGGGCTACTTCCTCATGTAACTTACTTGTGCCTTCAGGACCCGTTCGAGCCCTATATCGTATATACCACTTCCACTTTATTATGGAGTGCTGCTGTGCATGCCCAACTTTATGGTTTGGTGGGTCAGACAATACCCAGCTCATAATAGGCAACTCAGGTCTCATGGTAACTTGATGGCCCATGGTTAAGCGTTCAGTCTCTACTAAGGCCCAGTAGCAAGCCAAAAGCTGCTTCTTAAAAGGGGAGTAGTTATCTGCAGAGGATGGCAAGGCTTTGCTCCAAAATCCTAAGGGTCTGCATTGTGATTCCCCTATAGGAGCCTGGCAAAGACCCCAGACAGTATCTCTATTTGCCACTAAAACTTCCAGCACCATTGGATCTGCTGGATCATATGGTCCAATTGGTAGTGCAGCTTGCACAGCAGCTTGGACCTGTCGCAGGGCCTCCTCTTGTTCCAGGCCCCAATCAAAACTAGCAGTTTTACTGGTCACTAGGTAAATGGGCCAGAGTAACACACCCAACTGAAGAATGTGTTTTCTCAAAAATCCAAAGAGGCCAACTAAGCGTTCTGGCTCTTTTTTGGTCATAGGAAGGGCCAAGTGCAACAGCTTATCCTTTTCTTTAGAAGGGATATCTCAACAGGTCCCACACCACTGGACTCCTAGAAATTTCACTGAGGTGGAAGGACCCTGTATTTTTGTTGGATTTATCTCCCATCCTCTCTCATGCAAGGATATATTGCCTTACCAATATATCTAGAGTCTTTGTTACTTCTTGCTCAGTAGGTCCTATCAACATGATATTATCAATATAATGAACCAGTGTGATGTCTCGTGGAAGGGAGAGATGATCAAGGTCCCTGAGGACAATATTATGACATAGGGATGGAGAGTCGATGTACCCCTGAGGCAGGATAGTGAAGGTATACTGCTGGCCTTGCCAGCAGAAAGCAAACTGTTTCTGGTGGTCCTAACTAATGGCAATTGGGAAAAAAACATTTGCCAGATCAACAGCTGCATACCAGTTACTGGGAGCAGTGTTGATTTGCTTAAGCAATGATACCACATCTGGGACAGCAGCGGCAATTGGAGTCACCACCTGGTTAAATATACGATAATCTAATGTCATCTTCCAAGATCCATCTGTTTTCTGCATAGGCCAAATAGGACAGTTGAATGAGGATGTGGTGGGAATCACATCCTGCATCCTTCAAATCCTTGATGGTGGCACAAATCTCTGCAATCACTCCAGGAATCCAGTATTGCCTTTGATTTACCATTTTGCTAGGCAGGGGCAATTCTACAGGCTTCCACTTGGCCTTTCTAACCATAATAGCCCTTACTCCACAAGTCAGGGATCCAATGTGGGGATTCTTCCAGTTACTGAGTATGTCTATTCCAATTATGCATTCTGGAACTGGGGAAATAACCACAGAATGGGTCCAGGGACCCACTGGACCCACTGTGAGACTGACCTGAGCTAAAACTCCATCAATCATCTGACCTCTATAATCCCCTACTCTGACTGGTATACCACAGTGACGTTTTGAGTCTCCTGGAATAAATGTGACTTCTGAGCCAGTGTCTAATAATCCCTGAAATGTCTGATCATTTTCTTTTCCCCAATGCACAGTTACTCTGGCAAAGGGCCGTAGGTTTCCCTGGGGAAAGGTGGGAGGAAGATTAACAGTATAAATTTTTGGCAGTTTAACAGGATGCTTCCCCAAGGGGACTTGGCCTTCTCCTGAACAATAGTTCAATACTGAACTCCAACGCTACCACACTCCTGAACATCAAAACTTATATGACTAGCATGCATAATAGCATTTATAGTGAAAATGCCACTCTATGGCCTACACCTCTGACTACCAAAGGCACACGTAGAAGCACCTATCGCGGGGTCATTCAAAGGGCTGTGGGTTTGTAAACTGTCTCAGGTCTGGGAATTGATTAAGGGGCCGTGGTTCTCTGCATCTGTAATTTGAGTTAGGGTTTTGTTGACTCGACCTAGAAATCTTCTGTGTATACAGATCCAGAAGAAATTTAGTAGACTCCCCATATATTTTACTTCTAGGTACCCTATGATGTATTAGCCAATGCCATAACTCCATGCGGCTCAGACTATTGTGTGCTGCTTTCAATCTGCCTTTCATTGCAGTAGCCACACCCAAGATGTCTTTGGCGATTAACTGCCGCTACTTGACTTTTACCGGACCGAGATTCGATTATCCCCATAATGTTTGAGGATTCCAATTCCATTACAGCCCTCCCTACAATAATATCTGGACTGCAGAGAAGAGCAACCACAGAGCTCTTCAGAGAAGATGGAGTTAATCTTACAAAATTTATTCCTCACAGTGCTGGTTAAAGGTGTGTCCTCTGGACATTCCTGGAGTGGTTGGGCAGTTCTCAAATGGTAAATCCATTCTAGCATTCCAATCTCTCTAAGCCTTTGAATCTCCTTGTCTACTGTATATTAGACATGCTAGGCCATTGTTTGGTCCATGCTTCAGTCAGCCACCCAAATAAACTGTTAGAGTCCTTTCTAACCCCTCGAGCTAGAACGTTGAATACAGAATTTCTGCTTAGTGGGCCCATAACAATAAATTCAGCCTGAGCCAAATTTATATTCCTTCCACCATTATTCCATACCCTTAGTATCCATTCCCACACATATTCCCCTGATTTCTGTCTATACAAGTTGGAAAACTCATGCAGTTCTTTCAGATTATAGCATACTTCCTCATGGGTCACAATTTGTATTTCACCTTTGGGGGCTTGTTGTGATTTTAGTCTAGTAATAGATCTCAAAGACAAGAGGGTGGTGGGAATGGGTAAGGAGAAGGATTAGAGATGTCTTGCAGGCTACTGACCTCAGGGCATTCCTTTGCATTTTCTTCTGGGGAGACAGGGTTAATCTCTTCAGGCAGGGGTTGGAAGGCAGATTCCTCAGGGCAGACTGGAAGTTGGGCAGTGCATGCTGGAGTTTGGCTGGTAACTGCCTCATGGCTGGGAGGATGTCCAGACTCCCTGGGGAAAGCCAGAGCCTGGGCAGTGCTGGCTTCAGTTTGGCTGGTACCCACCTCAGGGCTAGAAGGAGGTATGGACTCCCTGGGCCAGGCTGGAGGCTGGATGAAACAAGGTTGACAAGGTGTGGGCTCCACAGGTCAGGCCATCTTAAGTTTATCTAGTAAAGTCTTAGCAGAACTTAGGGTTCCAATGTCCCTACCAATATTATCATCATCCCATATGTCTCCATCCCAATCTTCGGGTTTCCACTCCTTTCCAGTCAATGCCTTCACTTTAATTGCAGAAACCCTGCGAAGTTGAGATTTTAGTTTCCTCTGTAATTCCGCTGCTCATACAATGAATGTCTGGGTTTGATTCTCAGATATCTTAAGTCTGTGGCTATAGGAGACAAGATTTTCTTTCAAGGCACACATAGAAACTTTCATATCATTCATGTGTCATTTAAGTTTCTCATTTGAAGACTTTAGTTCATCTCTTTCTTTTGTAACTGTATCCAGAGTATCTAGGAGGAGCCAGCCAACATCATTATACTTTTCGACTCCATAAAATTCTGCTAAGGTGTTAAAAACACTCTCACCCAGATCTTTGCTTCTTATAAGCATGGAAGTAGGGGAATCCAGTGATGCTATTTTGCGTATCTCTATTGCCAGCTCACGCCATGGACTGTTAGCAACCTCTTCATTATTGGAAAGGAAGTCATTAATACCCTTGAGTCCAATTAAAGTAGAGAGCCAATTACAAAACTCCCAGAAACACCTCAGACATCCCATGTTTAAGACTCTTTTCCTCAAGAACCACCCCACTCTCAGTACCAAGCTATATTACTCATGGTTCTCTCAGGAAACAGAATCAACAGGAGATACCTGTCAATAATATGAGATTTTATAAGAGTCTCTCATGCAACCGTGGCAACGCACAAGTCCAGGTTCCGCAGGCAGGCTGCAAACCAGGAGCTCCAATGAAAGTCTGATGAAAGGTCCTTGATGAGGTTCTGGGAGAAGCTGGCTGTCCAAAGATGAGCTGGAAAATTCTCTCTGAATGTTGAATTCACTTCCCCTTTTAAGGCATTCAACTGATTGGATAAAAGCATCACCCATTGCTGATGCAATGTCCCTGATTGATGCAGATGTAATCAGCCATCCAGGCAGTAAACTCACTGGTGATCGAAGTCCATGAATGCTCTTTTACTACAAGTAGCCCAGTGCTTGCTGGACCAAACACCTGGACACAATTACCTGGCTGAGTTGACACATTAGCCTAACCATCACAACTAGTATCCAAGATCACTTTAGGTTAGATGCAGGATAAAAATGAGTTGAAATTGGATATTAATCTCAGTGAGAACTATTCTACCTTTTGCTTGCCCTTGCTACTAAGTTTTATATTCTTAAATTTCTGATTAAATATACAGAGTTCCATAATTTTCCTACATTTTCAGCCCTTTGATTCCAAGTGAATCTACCATATTCCTACAGGACTTTAAACATTTTGATAAACTCTTCAGCCTCTGATTATCTATTTTTGAAACTGAAAAACTCCCATATGGAAATACCAAACTCAAGGCTAGCTATATCTTGTAGGTTTATAAATTCTTCCCAAATCATGTCATCACAAACTTTACTGTTTCTAATTTTCTGTATCCTTTAGTTAGATACTTTTAATAACTGGGTCTGATTTTTTTCAGTTACTGACTATAGAAATTTTGGTCCAAATTAACCAGTATACTATTATTAGTTACCAGAATTCCACAAAACATTTTAGCTAATTTTCTGATTCTCTCATTAATGTATGTGAGACCTAAAATCTAAAGAGACAGAAACATTCTCATTATCATGTTTCCCTTTTTCATCTCCTGCACTCTGGAAGCCAGAAAGGGCCAAAACACAACTTTGACCCTGCACATGGGAAAAAGACATTAGGTGATTGTGAAGAAACTAAATAGAAGGAAAGTGCACCCTTAATTGTAAAATATAGGCTGATTTTTCATTTCTTGATTGTTATGTGAATACTAAATAAACTTCTATATACTCACATCACTGCAATGTGTGATTTCTCACTAGAGTAGCTGGGTTTATTCTAAAATTAAGGTAATATTGAGATAAAATGTTGAATAGAGGATTGTATAAATGAGTCCGGAGTTCAGGGAAAATTCTGAGCTCAGGTTGAAAATGCAAGGGCCAGCAGTATATGGCGAACATTTAATGCTACAAAATTAAATGAGATCATTTGGAAATGTGTTTAAGAATACCACATAAAATTTTGGAAGTTAGGGAGTTAAGTAGGACCAGGCAAATGGGTTTGAGAAGGAGAGGCAAGCAAGGTTAAAGGAGATCTGAGATTGAAATAAAGGATTCAAAAGGGAGGTTATGTTAACAATATCAAATGCTGCTGACAAATTCAGTAAGAATTCATCATAAATTTAGCTTGAGGAGGTTTTAAGTGACATTGGCAGGAACTGTTTGATAGAATTGTGAGGTAAATGTCTTATGAGCATTGGTTGATGACAAAAATGAGAAGGAATAGAGCCATTATATGCCTTTAAATATCACTCTTGAAGAATTTCAGTGCTGAAGTGAGCAGAGGAACGGGACAAACCTTTGAGAAGAAATTAGTTTCAATGACATTTTTGTTTTAATATTATACATATTTTGTTGTGTAAACTGATGGGAATAATACAGAAGAGTGGGAAGAGTTCAGGTGTAGGTTCAGGTAGGAGAGGGTCATTGATTTAATGGAAGACAGAACATATGGATAGTAGGTGCAGATAAGTTGGTAGGCTTGATGATAATATATGGATATTCTCTTGATTGGTTTACTCTCAGGGAGTCTAGACACAAGGTAAATATTTGAGAGTGCACAAGGGTAGATATTTGAGGTTAGAAGAGAAGGGGGAAGTTGCTAAAAAGTCAAGAAGGAGAGTGAAAACAATCCTGAAACTAAGGAAATATATAAAGGCTTCTAAGCATTTAACCCCCTTGAATGAATATGGGCAGAAACGTATAATCAGACAAGTCAGTAAGAATCCGTATTTTTTTCTAAGCATGCATAAGCAGAGGTATACATTCAATTAGGTTAAGCTTTAAGCCAGTTCCATAAAAAGGTCATAGAGTAAGGACAAAGAAGCTGTGATTATGTAAAATAGATTAATTCTAATGGTGGAATTGTGGAATCTAAGCCAGACATGGGGGATAAAAGGTGTTTGAAGGGCATGTGGCACATCCAAAAGTTTCAAAAGCCTGATGGGGTCAAGAAATGTTTATATTCAGAGTCTTGGTACTAAATAAAGTGAGTAAGAAGAAAGGAGACAGTGGTTAGAAGGGGTGACCTTTAACAGCATATGCCAGTAACAAATGCAATTTGAGATTCAAATTTTAGGTTGGTTTTTTCGGTAAAAATTCAATATGCATATATACAAAAGGTTGATCAATGACCTATGTTTGGGTTATTCTGATGAAATTTTAGTGTTCTGTTTCATTCTTCAAAGTACTTTATTTAAAATTTGGATATGGTGATATATGACTTCTAAACATATGGCATCTACACAATGCAGCCTTGTTCATTATTTTTTTATAAAGCATAACTGCGTCAATTTTATAATTTTGTAGCTTTTGTTTTAAACTTTGTAATTTTAATTGAAATGCTTTCTGCCTTTCCCCTATATAAACTTCACAATTTATTTCTCAACTGAAGACTAAGTTCTTTCTCTACTTACTGTGATTTTCCATGTAAATTAATTTGATTCTTTCCTTTGAAGATAACTTTTTTCACACTGAGTTTTGTATTACTTGAATTTTAAAATGTTACCATCCTTTAAGTTTGTACTTTTGTCAACAGGATAAAATAATATAAATGTATGTTAATATAATAGTAAGGGACTATACTAATCAATACAGCCTATTGATTTATTTTTATTCTTCATTTTCTTTAAGAGATGACTAATGTGGAATTCTCTCACAATATGACTTAGACATAATATTCAGATACATGTAAGACCTTATCATAGCATGCCTAAATTCATATATCATATTACATTTTATACGAAACTTGTAATCAAGTCACTGGTATAAAATAATTGTCCAAATTAGAAATTCAAAGTGTGCTTCAGATTATAAAGCTCCCTCTTTACTTAAAATGTTTGAACTAGAGACAAGCTGTTCCCTTCAGTAAATTCCCTCATACCTGTCAAACTTTAGATAACCAGCCCATAATACAAGTTCTATGTCTTCTCAAAGGAGACTCTTCAATAACTTAATAGATTAGTAATGAGTTTTAATACTGTGTGGTACTTTGCCTTTAATTTTATCTTTCCATTTCACTTTATATCTCTGAGATCTCTTCCTACACCCATCATCATGTCAATTAACTTTTCTATTTTAACTCTGTTTAGGTGTATTATTGAGTTTTATGTTCCCTTCTAACCATAGACAGCATAATTAGTACAGATTTCACACTTTACATAAGCCCTAAATTGTAGCTGTAATTAAAGTAAAAATGCTCTTCTTAAGAAGTCTTGGGATAATATATTTAAGGGTGCAAATAACAGGAGTGGTGAGAAGAGAATAGAAAATGTGTTCTATGTTTAGGAAAATGTACTTAGAGATCCAGTTAATAGGACTTATTTTACAGTGTCCTAATGCCAGTATGCTAAAATGAAAATCTGTTATAATAGATGATGTGGTATTCCTTGTGTGTGGTGAGGGTGAGGCGGGGGAGTGGGTCTGTATCAAACAGAAAAATTGTAAGTATGACCTATTTTATCTGCAATTTAATGTAAGCTTCCCACATGATTACTTCTATTTTAAGATTATTTTCTTTTGAATGTGCTTCTTTTCTTTTCCTTTTCTTTCCAAGAAGACAATATTGTCTTTTTCAATTACATAAAAACTTTGACATGTATTTTATCATTACTGTATTTTTTAAGCAAAATACACTTTGCAGGTTTTCTAGCAACTTTTCATATTAATATTTGTGACAGTTTGAGATTATATTTGTGAATACCAAAAAGAGAAAGATCATGTTAGTAAAGTAATCTATTCTTCTGGGTGTAATACACTTTAATTATATTGGATTCAGTTGAGGAGCCCTAGATTAAATTACCTTTTAAGATTAGGACTTTGATTTGACCACGTCAGAAAGGCATGACTCAGGTTGAGTCCCTGTCCCTTTGGTGGGCCGATATAAATGGACTCTCACTCAAGAAGACACACAGAGTAAAGAACTTTGTCATTTTGATCTTGCCATGTGACAGAAAGGAGAAGACTTAAATAGCTAAAGCCTGGGACAAATGAGCCATTCGCCTGATAGTTTGCAGGTGAACTTGGGAAGAGAATAGTACAACTGAGACTGATAGAGAAAGCCCTGAAAGAAATTAGTGCTATGCCAGGAGAGAGAGGAAGCCCTGAGATACAAACCCTATGCCAGCCTGCAGCTGACAGAGAGGAAGCCCAGAGGGGAAGACTGAACCCTCACAGAGATCAGGGGCCATCTTAATTCAACATGTGACAAGTGACTTTGGTGAGAAAGCAACCTTGAGTTGGATTCTTTAGGGACTTATAACTGTAAGCTTTGACCTCAAATAAATACCTTTTATAAAAGCCAACAGATTTCTGGTACTATGCATTGGCACCCATTTGGCAGACTAATACAACATTCTATTTCACTTTTAAACAATATCCATAGTAAAGCAATGATATAATATTACCTATAAATGATCTGAACTTATTGCTTGGGGATATACCTATTTTTTATCATTGCCTCATATGCAAATGCAAAGTCAATTTTTAGAGTAACATATATTATAATTCAAATAATTTTTCTTAATGGAATTTTAAGAAATTATTTGACAAAAAGCTTAATATGTGTCCATGACTGATCCCCTCTTTTATAAATTCACAGAACCTTTTAATTTTTCTCATTTTCTATTAAACCACAGTTATAATAGCTTTTTTATTATAATTTCTATGGTTTATTCATTTAGTCATTTTTTAAAATTTTATTTTAGAAAATTTAAGTTAATATAAAGATCTTTTTGTCAAGTATTTTCGAATTGCACTCAAAATTTTTAGGTTCTAATATTATTTCTTTATATATCTCAACATTGCATTTTCACATTATATACTTCCATTTCAGAAAAAATAGAGTAGAAAGTTTCTTAATTGACTCCCAATTAAATGTTTTACCTAATTAACTTGTAATTAAAATTCTATCTTCAAATTACTAACTCTAGTATTTAGCTGAACACAGTATTAGACTACTTTCTAATTTAATCTACACTTCTATTCACATTTATTAGTTTTTACATAGTGATAGATGTCTATAGTCCTAAAATGGATTTTATCAGGCATACATGATAATTTAGTTCTAATAAATATTATGTAAATCCATTAAATATGAAAGTGAAAAGAAAAATAAAATTAGTTTTTCCATACTCAGTTGAGTTCTTAGGAATAACCTATAAAGTTGACAGACTGGATAATTTGCTGACATATCTGGTATGGATAAAAAAAAAAAAAAACTTTGAGAGTTTGGGAATAAAAACATTAGAGTTCTGTCTTAGCTTGCCACAGGGCTGCCAATACAAGTATCAGAAATATGTTGGCTTTTATAAAGGGGATTTATTTGGGGTAAAATCTTGCTGGTTTTGAAGCTGTGAGATGTTCAAATCAAGGCAGAGATGCTTTCTCATCAAAGTTAGCTTCTGGTAATCCTGGCATCGTACCACATGGTGATCAGGCATATGGCAGTGCTCATCTCCTCTTGAGCTGCATTGGAGCTTCTTGCTTAATCTTTGGCTGCTAGCAACCCTGGAGTCCTCTCTCACATAGCAGGTTCAAAAATAGCAGCTTCCTTTTTTTTGTGTGTATCTCTCTCTCTGTATCCACTTCTATCAGACCCAGCAAGAAATTGGAGACCTAAGATGACTAATGCCTCACTGATGTAGTCCAATTAAATAGTCTCACACCCACAGGAATGGATTAGTTTTAAAACATAATCAATTTCTTTTTGGGATTCATAAAAGAACTTCAAACTGTCACAAGATCATATTTACTTTTCACAAAATTTGCTTTGTATGTGTCAAGGATCGTGAATATCTATTCTCACTTTAAGAAACCAAACTGGAAGTCAAGGGATAGCGCATTTTAGACTGCAATTCCTGCCAGAGAATATTTCTTCATGAAGCCATATTTGAAGAAATGGTCTGGATTGAACATGTGTGGTTGTGGACTACTTCACAGGTTGTCTCTATCCGTATAATTAGTACACCAGTCCTTAAGTTATAATTCCCTTTGACAAATCAGGCATTTGGGGCAAATAAATAAATTTTGAATAGAAAAAAAGAACTTTAAACTTAGTGGATGTTAAGACTCAAAGAGGAAAACTATGATTTGAAGCTAATCTTGACGATATAGTAGAATATTAAGTTTGAGAGTAATCTTAAAGGCATGTGGCATAGGTAATTAGCATCCCCCACCTCTTTCTGCTCTCTCCTTAAGTTAAAGCTAGATTCAGCTGATCAGTACACATGTCTCAGGAAACAATTATGAGAATATGTAGATTTGAAAGTCAGTAAAACTGTAGCTATCTATCTGACTTTTTCCTCCTTCAAAAAGCAACGTGAACATCTGGTTTTTTTGATCATAATCAAAGCATTCTGGAGAAGTCACATGCACCCCTGCATGCCTTGAGAACCGTCTTTAAATGTATATACTTTTAATCTTGAGCAAAATCCTATATTCTTTTAGAGTTATGTTTATGCTTCACTTGCATATAGCAACCACAATAAAAGGACCCAAAAACTTCTCAGTAGGTGAGATCAATTGAGCCTGGAATAGTCACTTCCCCTGCCACCAAGGAAGAGGACCCCACATAAGCCCCTTAATACATGCTCATTTACTTGCCAATCTGGACTTGTCTGAGTTATTCTTTGGTCTAATGTATCCCTCTCATTTTGGCAGGAAGCTGTCATTTTATACAGCTCCTCACTATATTCAGAACAATTGATGTAGGTGGAAGGATTTATTAAGCCAAAGCATGAGCTGGAGTGGAACCCGCAGGGTAAATCTCAGGGTGGCCTTCTAATGGTGGGAGGGGCTGACTGATTGCTTGATGTTTGTGGACCTCCACATGAGTACAGAGATTTCCTGAAAATGCTGGAAGGAATAAGGCATGTATTCCAAGAACAAAAGATTATTAAATTAAACAAAGTAAGCATGCTGCTGCAGCAAACAGCTAGCTGTTGTTATGGGTGGTATGGTTAACTACAGCATAACTGTCTCAAAAAAGACAGATAAATCCATGTTTGAAGGAGCAATTACAACGAGAAAAAGATATATGGACTTCTACCTCTGCTTTAGTGACAGGACTCTCTGAACAGCTAGACAAAAAGAAGGAAGAAATAGAGACAGTTTCGTGTCATTTCTTAAGTTTAGGGGATCATAAACAAACATGACCAAGAGTATGGGCTATGTCAGCTAGAAAATGGTGGGATCAAAAAACATGTAGCCTTTAGGAAGATGAGAATAGTGATACTGATGTAGAAGTTATTGAAGAAAAGACCTAAAATACTTGGGTCCACCCCTGAAACAGAGGAAAGCTAAATCCCAGATACAACATCCATCACAAGTAGGAGTGCTAAATGGTGACCCTGTTAATGAAACAATCATTATTAGAGAATATTAGAGAATATTCTTCTGGAGAATTGATTTAATTAGGAAAAACCTTCTGGCAACAACCTATACAATCCCTAACAACCTGGATGGTATGGTTATGGGACAGGAGGGCTGATGGGATTAGCCTAACCACTGGGAAAGCAGAAAAACTGAGGAATATCACCACCAATCCTGACATTCCTTTGTGGACTGGCTGATCCTTGCAAGACAAGATATTTGGATAACACGAGGAGAACATCCAAACCCACCGACTGGGTGCAGAACTATAAAGGAATGAAAGACAGACAACATTACAGGAATGAGGAATGAGAGTAGCTATTTATGATCAAACTTTTACAGGGACTAACAGTATCATGTTTACAGGAGAAATTAGAAGAAAATTATAAAATTTAAACCTCAGGAATTGTATTAGCTTGCCAAAGGCTGCTAATGCAAAATACCAGAAATGGGGCAGCTTTTTGCAATAGAGATTTATTAGGGAAAAATCTTAAAGTTCTAAGGCTGTGGAATGACCAAATTGAGGCACCATCAGAGATGTTTTCTCACCAAAGTCATCGGCTGGCAGACTCTATAGTCCTGCCATGTGGTAAGGCAAGATGGTGGGTCTGCCAGTCTCTCTCTACTTTTTCTTCAAGCTCAGCTGTGGGTGATCAGGCATATAGCTCATCTCTTTAGCTTTCAGTTGTTCAGTAGATGTGATGGTTAGGCTAATGTGTCAACTCAGCCAATAATTGTGTTCCAGTGTTTGGTCAAGCATGCACTGAGCTAATTTTAATAAAAGGGCATTTCATGGACTTCACAAATCAGTGAGTTAATTGTATAGATGGCTGACTACATCTTCAATCAACTGAAGAGATGGCCATCAGCAATGAGTGAGGTCTCATCCAATCAGTTGAAGGCCTTAAAAGGAGAAGTGATTTCAGCATCCGAAGAGAGAATTCCCATCACTACTTCAGACAGACAGCATCTCCTGGGGAAATAATCAAGGTCTTTCACCAGAGTCCTGGCTTGCAGCCTGTCCTACGGAATTTGGACTTATGCATCCCCATGGTCATGTGAGATAATTTTATAAAATCCCATACTATTTACAAACATATCCTGTTGGTTCTGTTTACCTAGAGAACTCTGACTAATACAGCTTGGTACCAGGAATGATTCTTGAGAAAGATAATCTTAAAAATGAGATTTCTGAATTGGTTATGGGATTTTTGCAATTGGTTCTCTACTCTGATTAGAATCAAGGGCACTAAGGATTCTGTTTCCAAGAATGAGGGGGCCACTGAAATTCCATGCTGTGAGGTGGGAATACAGATATGCAAAATATCACCACTGGATACAACTACTTCCATGCTTATAAGAAGGAAGTCTCTTTGTAAGGATATTTTTAACACCTTAACAGAGTTTTGTGGAGTTAAAAGGTACAACGATGTTGGTTGGCTGTTCCTAAATATGCTAGATACCATTTAAAAAGAAAGGGATGAGCTGAAGGCTTCAAATTTGCAATTTAAGTGCCATATGAATGATGTGAAAGTTTCTATGTGTACCCTGAAAGAAAACTTTTGTGCAGCCACAGACTTGAGATCTCTGAAAGCCAGACTCAGAGTATCATTGTGCAAATAGCAGAGTTATAACAGGAACTAAAATCTCAACCCTGCAGGGTGTTTGTTGTTAAAGTGATGACATAGATTGGAAAGTAATAGAATCCTTAAGATATGGATGGAGACATATGAGTATATGATGATGGCAGTGAGGACATTCAAATCCTAACTTCTGCTGAGACTTTTCCAGATAAACCTGTAATGGTCTGTCCTGAGGAGACAGCCACCTGACTTCAAGCCTGCAATATCTAATCTCCACCCTGCCTTATGTAGACAACCACCCAACCTCCAGCCTGCCCCAAAGAGTCTGCTATCCAGCCCCCACCTAAAGAGATTAACCTTGTCTCACCAGATAAAACTGCAATGGAATGACCTGAAGTAATTGGCTTGTAAAACACTTCTAATGCTTCTCATCACCTACACCCACCACCCCTCTTTTCTGCCAGACCTACAACTATACTAAAGTCACAACAAGCCCCCAAAGGTAAAGTACAAAGTATGACCAATGAAGTATGATATACTCCAAAATGACTTCATGAGTTTTACAACTAATATAGACAAAAACCAGGGGAATATGTGTGGGAATGATGGATATTAAGGGTATGGGATAATGGTAAAATGAATATAAAGTTGGATCAGATGGAATTTATTGATATGGGCCCACTAAGCAGAGATTCTGGATTCAGTGCTGTAGCTGGATGGGTTAGAAAGGACTCTAACAGTTTGTTTGGGTGGCTGGCTGAAACATGGGCCAAAAGATCACTGACACTGCCTGAGGTCAAGATGCCGCAATTGTCCTGCTATACTGTAGATGAGGGGAATCTAAAGGCTTAGTTAGTTTGGAATGTTAGAATGAATTCACCATCTAAGACTTGCCCAACCACCCATACTCTAATCAGAGTAGAGGAAATCCAGAGGACACAACTTTCACCACGATTGTGAGGAATAAATTTGTGAGACTAAATCCATCTTCCTTGAAGAGCTCTTTGGTTGCTTTTCACTGTAAGCCAGATATTGCCATGGGAACTGCTGTCACGGAAGTAGGATCCTTCAACACTATAGGGATAATGGGATCCTGGGCCAGCAGAAGCTAAGTGGCAGTACTTAGTCACCAAAGACAAGGTAGGCATGGCTACCACAATGAAAGGATCAATCAAAGCAGCAATCTGACGACAATCAAAGCAGCAATCTGAGTCACATACATCTATCATTGGGGTACCTAGAAGTAAGATAGATGGGCAATCTACTAAATTCCTACTTGATCTATTTAAGCAAAAGAGTTCTAGGTTGAGTGAACAAAAGCCTAACTTGAATTACAGAAAGTCAATTCCCAGACTTGGGACTGTTTATAGTCCCAGAGCCCCTTGAATGAAGGGAAGACCAGGTACCTTTGGGGAAGGATCCTATTACACTGCCAAAAGTTTATACTGTTAATCTTCCCCTTCAACTTCCACAAAGAGACCTTTGCCTTTTGCCAAGGTACCAGTGCACTGGGGAAAAGGAAATGATCAGACATTTCACATATTATTAAACAATGGCTCAGAAGTGACATTAATTCCAGGAGGCCCAAAACATCACTGTCGCCCACCAATCAGAGTAGGGGTTTATGGAGGTTAGGTGATTGATGGAGTTTTAGCTCAGGACTATCTCACAGTGGGTGCAATGGACCCCCAGATACACTGTATTTTTTCCCCAGTTTCAGAATGCATAATTGGAATAGGCAGACTCAGCAACTGGCAGAAACACACATTGATTCCCTAACTTGTGGAGTGAGGGCTACTATGGTAGAAAAGACCAAGTGGAAGCCAATTATACTGTCCCTAACTAGAAAAATAGTAAATAATAATAATAAAAAAAAATACCAGATTCCTGGTGTTACAGAGATCAGTGCCACCATCAAGGACTTGAAGAATGCAGGACTGGTGATTCCCACCACAAACCCATTCAACTTTCCTATTTGGCCTATGCAGAAAGCAGATGGATCTTGGAGGAAGAGAGTGAACTATTGTAAACTTAACCAGGTAGTTACTCCAATTGCAGCTACTATTCCAGATATGGTATCATTGCTTGAGCAAATCAACAAATTCACTCATACCTGGTATGCAGGTATTGATCTGGCAAATGCTTTTTTTTTTTTTAATTGCTGTTAATGAGAACCACCAGAATCAGTTTGCTTTCTGCTGGCAAGGCCAGCAATATACCTCCACTGTCCTATCTCATGGGTATATCAACTCTCCTGCCTATGTCCTAATAATGTCTGCAGGAAACTTGATCATCTCTCTCTCCCACAAGACATTCCACTGGTCCATTATATTGATGATATAATTTTGATTGGACCTAGCAAGCAAGAAGAAGCAACTACTCTAGACTTATTGGTAAGGCATTTGCATGAGAGAGGATGTAAGATAAATCCAACAAAAATTCAGAGACCTTCCACTTCAGTGAAATTTCTAGGTGTCCAGGGCTGTAAGGCATGTTGAGATATCCCTTCTAAAGTGAAGGATAAGCTGTTACATTTGGCCCTTCCTATGACCAAGAAAGAGGCACAACACTTAGTTGGCCTCATCAGATTTTGGAGAAAACATATTCCTCATTGGGTGTGCTACTCTGGCCCATTTACTGAGTGACCTGAAAAGCTGCTAGTTTTGAATGGGAACTGCAAAAAGGAGAATCTGTGACAGGTCCAGGCTGCTGTGAATGCTTCACTGCTACTTTGGGCCATATGATCCAGCAATTCCAAAGGTGCTAGTAGTGTCAGTGGTAAATAGAGATGCCATCTGGAGCCTTTGGCAGCCACTATTAGAGAATTACAATGCAGGCACTGACAGGAGCAAAGCCCTGTCATCCTCTCCAGATAACTACTCTCATTTTGAGAAACAGCTTTTAACTTGGTACTGGGCCTCTGTAAAGACTGAACAATTAACCATGGGCCACCATGATACCATGAGACTTGAGTTGCCTATCATGAGCTGGTTATTGTCTGACCACCAAATCATAAAGTTGGGCAGCACTCCATAATAAAGTTGAAGTGGTATATATGAGATATGACTCAAGCGAGTCCTGAAGGCACAAATAAGTTACATGAGGAAGTGTTCCAAATGACCATGGTCACCCCTCCCGCCACATTACCTTCTCTTTCCCAGCCCACATCTATGGCCTCTTGGGGAGTTCCTTACAATCAATTAACGGAGGAAGAGAAAACTCAGGCCTGGTTTACAGATTGTTCTGCATGATATGCAGGTGCCATCAAAAGTGGACAGCAGAAGCACTTCAGGCCCTTGCTGGGAAATCTTTAAATTCAGTGGTAAGGAAAAGTCCTCCCCATCAGTGAAACATTGAGCAATTCACCTGGTTGTTCATTTTGCTTGGAAAGAGAAATGGCCTGAGGTACATTTGTAAACTGATTCATGGACTCTTGCCAATGGTTTTGCTGGATGGTAGGGACCTAGAAGTACCATGGTTAGCAAATTGGTGGCAAAGAGGTCTGGGGAAGAGGTATATGGATAGACCTTACTGAGTGGACAAAAAACATGAAAATATTTGTATCCTATGTGAATGCTTACCAGAGGGTGACTTCAGCACAAAAATATTTTAATAATCAAGTGGATAAGATGATTGTTCTCTGGATGGAAGTCAGCCTCTTTTCCCAGCCACTCCTGTCATTACCCAATAGGCTCATGAACAAAGTGTCTATGATGGTAGGGATGGAGGTTATGCATGGGCTGTGCAACATGGACATCCCCTCATCAAAGCTGACCTGGCTACAGCCACTGCTGAGTGCTCAAACTGTCCACAGCAGAGACCTTCACTAAGCCCATGGCACCAGTCCCCGAGGTGATCAGCCTGCAATCTGGTGTCAGGTTGATTACATTGGAATACTTCCATCATGGAAGGGGAAGTGATTTGTTACAACTGGAAGACACACATACTCTGTATATGGGTTTGCCTTCCCTGCACACAATGTTCTTACAAAACTACCATCTGTGGATTTAATTAATGTCTTATTCACCACCATGGTATTCCACACAGCATTGCTTCTGATCAAGGGACTCAATTCACAGCAAATGATGTATGGGAAAGGACACATGCTCATGGAATTCATTTGTCTTACCATGTTCTCCAACATCCTGAAGCAGCAAGATTGATAGAATGCTGGAATGGCCTTTTGAAGACTCAATTATGGTGCCAACTAGATGGCAATACTTTACAGGGCTGGGGCAATGTTCTCCAGGAGGCTGCATATGCTCTAAATCAATGTCCACTGTACAGTGCTGTTTCTCCTGTTTCCAGGATTCTTGAGTCCAGGAACAAAGGGGTGAAAATGGGAGTGGCACCACTCTCTATTATTAACCTTAGTGATCCACTAGGAAAAGTTTTTTTTACCTGTCCCTGCTACCTTAAATTCTGCTTGTCTACAGGTCTTAATTCCAAAAGGAGGAGTGCTTACAACAGGGAACACAAAAATGCTTCCATTGAACTGGAAGTTAAGACTGCACCTAGTTACTTTGGGCTCCTCATGCCTCTGAATCAACAGACAAAGAAGGGAATTACTGTATTGGCTGGGGTGATTGATCCTGACTATCAAGAGGAAACATGAGTGTAACTACACAATGTAGGTAAAAAAGAGTTTGTCTGGAATACAGGAGATCCTCTAGGACATCTCATAGCACTACCATGCCCTGTGATTAAAATCAATGGAAAACCACAACAACTCAATCCTGGCTTGGCTAACAATGGCCCAGAATCTTCAGGAATGAAGGTTTGGGATACCCCAACATGCAAAGAAATATGGTGAACTGAGGTGCTTGGTAAGGGTAAAGGGAACATGGAAGGGTAGTGGAAGATGTTAGTGATAAATGCAAACTTCAACCATGTGACCAGTTACAGAAAAGAGGACTGTAAGAGTAATGAATATCTCTTCCTTGTTTGTTATGAGTATTTTTCTATATGCACATAAAATGAATATCTTTGTTTTTTCCGTATCCTTTCCTGTTATCATATGACACCAGTTTTATTAGTTATGTCATAGTATGTAAGGATGTCAAGTTTAAGAGTAAATATTACCCAATGCCTTGTACCCTATTCTGGAGGGATTTAATGCATTTTTGGTTGTACACAATTGAGTATTATTAGGTGTGTGTGTGTGTGTGTGTATATATATACACACACACACACTTATATATATATATATATGTCTGTTATTGTATTTATTTAGATATTAAGTATGATTTAAGGTGATATAGATGGCTGTCAAGTTGACAAGGAGTGAACCGTGATGGTTAGGCTAATTTGTCAACTTGGACAGGTAATGGTGCCCTGAGTTAATTGTAATAAGAGGGCATTTCATGAACTTTAATCATCAGTTGATTGCTTTTATGATTGATTATATCTACAATGAGCTGAGGAGTTTGCTGTCAGCAATGACTGATGTCATATCCAATCAGTTGAAAGCCTTAAAAGGAGAAGTGATTGGAGCATTCAGAATGAGAATTCCTATCTCTACTTCAGACAGCCAGCATTTAATGGGGAACTCATCAAGAATCTTCATCAGAGTCCCTGGCTTGCAGCCTGCCCTATGGAATTTGGACTTGTGTATCCCCATGGTAGTTTGAAACAATTTTATAAAATCTCATGCTATTTACAGATATCTCTTGTGCATTCTGTTTCTCTAGAGAACTCTGACTGATACAGTTGGCCCAGCCTTTGGGGCTTCATTGGTTCAGTTTTTGTTGCCAGCAATCCTCATGTCCTCTCTCACATGGCAGGATCAAGATGGTGGCTTCTCATTTCTGTCTTTCTGTCTCTATATGTTCTCAGTTTATATAAGGGCCACCAAGAAAGTGAAGACCCGACCTGGGTCATGCCTCATTGATGTATTCCAATCCAAAGCCCACAAGAGATTTAACCAATTGATCTAATCAAAGGTCCCTTTAATGAAATTAATACAAAGGGCCCCACCCCCACAGCAATCAAGAACGTAATCTTTTTCTGGTGTTGACAAAATTCACATTGTCACAGGAATGGTATGGTACTCTGGTAGTCCTTTTAAGACCATTATTGACCTAAGAAATACATGTAGTAGGTGAAGCCATGATGCTTTGAGAGATTTAGATAGAAACAAAGAGTGAGAAAGATAATGAAAGGACAAAAGCTAAAAGACATGAAAGTAGAAAAGTCCTCTCTGGGGTCCACATCCATGGCTAAGGGTCCCATTAAAGTAACTTGCATGCAATGTGGGCTGATCTTTTGAAAGCAAGCATTGCTTGGGAGGACATAGATTAGAAATCAAATGTTGTACTAGTTGATTTATAGAAAACCTTAAAACCTGAACAGTGATTTACCAAACTAGCTAATCCTGAAGACAAGGTGATCATAGTGCCATTGGTTCCAACAGAAACTAATCTCATAGGGTGGACCTCTTCCCCCTCCACAGAACCCTTTCTCTTATGGGGAGGCCGAGGTTGCCTACATGTATGAGTTCTACAAGGTAACCAGTGACCACATGTGGAACTCACTATTTATTGGACACCCTGTAACAAACAAAAAATATGGGCACTAGGAGATGCAGGAGTTGAATGTACCCTATATTATGGTAATCCTGAAAAACAAGGGCAATGGGTCACGGTAGATGGCTATGGTAACTCTAGCAAAAAATAAGACAGACATATTTTTGCCTCAGGGTGGTAATTCCCCCAGCCCCAAGGAAAATGTAGTGCATATATTTCCCCAAGAAGAAAATATCTTAAGGTTGATGTTTTGATGGGTCACACTTTGTATACCACTGTTGGAGAATTCTGCCTATGAGTGGGAGTGGTCATAGCTGTTTTATGAGTTCAGACTAAATGGAAACCACCTCCGACATGGCACGTTGTGCATGTAAAACAATACTGCTTGCCAGGCAGCCATCAGTAAATAAGAATCAATGAGTACAGCTAGAGTACAAATGACGTGACCAACCCAAAGTCCTTTCAATAGCTCCGTATTGGTGAAGAAAAAGCCATATTGCACTTGGGGAATGACAGTGGATTACTGTGAATTAAATAAAATTGTTCCATCGATACGGGCAGCCCTTCCCAATATAGCCAAATTACATGATGTTAACTGATAAATTGGGAACTGTTCATGTGGTATTAGATCTTGTAGATGCTTTCTTCGGCATTCCTTTAGACTCCCAGTCTTGAAATCAATTTGCTTTCACATTGGGAGGCCAACAATGGACCTTCATCAATTTACCCCAAGGATATTTATATAATGACACCATCTGCCATGGGATGGTGGCCCAGGATCTTTCAACAATTGTCTTGCCATCATCTGTTACCTTATTTCATTACATTGATTATATTATGCTAACCTCTGATTCTTTTGCAGGCTTAAAACAAATTTGGCTGTTGTGCTTGACAGGTTAAAAGCTCGAGGATGAGAAATTAATCCCAACAAGATTCAAGGGTCTTGGGTCACAGTAAAATTCTTGGGCATCACCTGGTTGGGTAATACATGTAGCACCAGATAAAGTAAAAGATAAAAATAATTACAACAACTTGTTCCTACCAGGGCTAAACAGCTGCAAGTTTTCATAGGACTCCTAGGATACTGGAGGATGTTTATACCACATTTAGTTCAAGTGTTCAGACCTTTACACACTCTAATAAAATGAAGAAAAACTTGTGACTGGGGAGATGAAGACCAAAAGGCATCCGAGCAAGCTAGTTCCTGGTCTCACAGGACAAGACACTGTTCTTCCATGCCACAACACCCTTATATGTTAGAAGTAACTAGAAGTACTGAAGCTATGAATTGGGGTATATGGCGAAAAAAAAAAAAAAACATTCAGGTGTAATGCCTATAGGATTTTAGTCACAGATGTGGAAGGGAGAAGAGGCTAAGTACACCATTATGGAAAAACAGCTTCAGGCTGTATATAGCCCTCCAACAAGTTGAGTCTTTCACAGGGGCTCAGAATATAACTCTAAAAACAGCCTATCCAATAAAAGTTTGGACAGAAGAGCTATTAACCAAGCCCCAATCAGAAGTGGCCCAGTTACAGACTTTACAAAAATGGCATGCTTATCTGCATCAGAGGGGGGTAACATCAATAGGCTGCTTTGTAAGGCCTTACAACAAGTCTTTGGCCCTATGTTATTCAAGGAACCATACTGTCCCCCACAAGTAGAGGCTCCTGTCTCCATCCTACCCATAGTACATGAGGGAATTCCTCCAAATCCTGAAAATGCTAGGTACACTGATGAGGCCAGCAAAGGAAATACTCAAAATTGGGTGGCTGTATTAGTCAGGGTTCTCTAGGGAAACAGAATCAACAGGAGATATCTGTCAATAATATGAGATTTTATGAGTCTCTCACGTGACTGTGGGGATGCACATGTCCAGGTTGAGCAGGCAGGCTGTAAACTAAGGCCTTAGATGAAAGTCCAATGAAAGTCCTTGATGAGTTTCCCTGAGACATTGGCTGTCCAAAGATGAGCTGGGAAATTCTATCTGAATGCTGAAATCACTTCACCTTTTAAGGCATTGAACTGATTGGATAAAGCCACTCATTGCTGAAGGCAATCTCCCTGATTGATGTAGATGTAATCAGCTATCTCTACAGGAAACTCAATGGTCCCTGAAGTCCATAAATGTCCTTGTATTACAATTAGCCCAGTGCTTTTTGGGCCAAACACCCGGGCACAATTTCCTGGCCAAGTTGACACATTAGCTTAGTCATCACAGTCCACCTCTTGGCAACTCGGCAACCATACACATTACCTTAAACCATACTTAATCTGTAAGTAAAAACAATAACAGACATGTATGTTTCCACCTAACAATGTTCAACTCTCCTGTGTACAACCAGAAACACATTAATTCCCTACAGAATAGGGTGCAAGTCCTTGGGTAATATTCACTATTAAACTTAACATCATTAAATATTACAACATGGAATTAATACAACTTTTCATATGAAAGGGGCAAAGGTTGGGGAAGAAAACAAGAAATTCGTTTTGTGTACATATATAATCATACTCATAATGAAACAAGAAAGAAGGGTTCATGACTATTACAGTCCTTGTTTCTGCAACTGGTCACATGGTCAAAGTTCATATTTATCACTACTTTCTTCCACTACCCATTCCATGTTCCATTACCCTCAGCAAGCACTTCAGCTGGCCATGGTTCTTTTCCTGGTGGGGTACCCAGACTTTCATTCCTGAAGATTCTGGGCCATTGTTAGTCCTGCTTGGATTGGTTTGTTGCAATTTTCCATTGACTTTAATAATAGGGCATAGGATTGCTAGGAGATGCCCTAGAGGATCTCCTGTATTCCAGGCAAACTCTTCTTTACCCCCATTAAGTAGATGTAATCCTATTTCCCTTTGATAGTCAGGATCAATCACCCCAGCCTTACAGTAATTCTCTTCTTTGCCTGTTGATTCACATTTAAGAGAAGCCCAAAGTGGCCAGGTGGCAGTCTTAACTTCCAGTTCAATGGAATCATTGTTGTGTTCCCTGTTGGCAGCACTCCTCCTTTTGGGACTAAGACCTTTAGACCAGCAGAACTTAAGGTTGCAGGGACAGGAAGCAAAAATTTGCCTAGTATGTCACTAGGGGTAATAGTGAGTGGTACCACTCCCATTTCCATCTCTTGATTCCTAGACCCATGAATCCTGGTTATGGGAGAAACAGCACCATAGAGTGGTTGCTGACTTAGAGCATATGCAGCCTCCTGGAGAACATTGCCCCACCCCTGCAAAGTATTGCCCCCTAGTTGGCTCTGTAATTGAGTCTTCAAAAGGCCATTCCACTGTTATATCAATCCAGCTGCTTCGGGGTGATAGACCAGTGAATACCATGGGCATGTTCCCATTCTCACTTTTCATTTGCTGTGAAAATTTCCCATGATCAGAAGCAATGTTGTGTGGAATGTCTCAAGTCTGGGAATTGATTAAGGGGCTGTGATTCTCTGCATCTGTAATTTGAGTTAGGGTTTTGTTCACTCAACCTAGAACTCTTCTGTTTATACAGATCCAGAAGAAATTTAGTAGGCTGTCCATCTATTTCACTTCTAGGTACCCCGTGATGTATTAGCCAACACCCTAACTCTGCAACTCAGACTATTTTGAGTGCTGCTTTGAATCTGTCTTTTATTACTGTAGCCATGCCCACCTTGTCTTTGGTGATTAACTGCCAATGCTTGGCTTTTACTGGACTGAGATCCAATCATCCCCACAATGTTCAAGTATTCTAATTCCATTACAGCCCTCCCTACAGTAATATCTGGACTACAGAAAAGAGCAACCACAGAGCTCTTCAGGGAAGTTGTAGTTAGTCTTACAAATTTATTCCTCACAGTCCTGTTTAAAGTTGTATCCTCTGGACATTCCTTGGGGTGGTTGGCAGATCTCAAATAGTAAATCCATTCTAGCATTACAATCTCTCTAAGCCTTTGAATTCCCTCTTCTACTGTATACCAGGGCAAATCAGGCATCTTAACCTCAGACATGCTAGGCTATCTTTTGGCCATGTTTCAGTTAGCCACCCAAACAAACAATTAGAGCCCTTTATAACCCCTCGACCTACAGCACTGAATCCAGAATTTGTGCTTAGTGGGCCCATATCAATAAATTCAGTCTGATCCAACTTTATATTCCTTCCACCATTATCCCATACCCTTAGTATCCATTCCTGCACATATTCCCCTGATTTCTGTCTATATCAGTTGGAAAACTCATGCATTTCTTTCAAGTATAGTATACTTTCTCATGGGTCACACTTTGTATTTCACTTTGGGGGCTTGTTGTGATTTTAGTGTAGTAATAGGTCTTGAAGACAAGAGGGGTGTGGGGGGTAGGTAAGGAGAAGGATTAGAAATGTCTTGCAAGCTACTGACCTCAGGGCATTCCTTTGCATTTTCCTCTGGGGAGACAGGATTAATCTCTTCAGGCAGGGGTTGGAAGGCAGATTCTTCAGGGAAGACTGGAGGCTGGACAGTGCATGCTGGAGTTTGTCTGGTACCTGCTTCCTGGCTGGGAGGAGGTCCAGACTCTCTGGGGCAGGACAGAGGCTGGGCAGTGCATGCAGGAGTTTGGCTGTTATCTGACTCAGGGCTGGAAGGAGGTCTGGACTCCCTGGGGCAAGCTGGAGACTGGGTGATACAAGATTTACAAGGTGTCTTCTCCACAGGGCAGGCCATAGCAAGTTTATCTGGTAAATTCTTAGCAGAATTTAGGGTTCCAATGTCCCCACCAATATTATCATCATCCCATATGTCTCCATCCCAATCCTCTGAGTTCCACTCCTTTCCAGTCAATGCCTTCACTTTAACTGCAGAAACCCTGCAGGGTTGAGATTTGTAATTCTGCTACTCGTTCAATGAGAGTCTGAGTTTGTTTCTCAGGTATCGCAAGTTTGTGCCTAAAGGAGACAAGATTTTCTTTCAGAGCACACATAGAAACTTTCACATCATTAATGCAGTATTTAAGTTTCAAATTTGAATCCTTTAGCTCATCTCTTTCTTTTGTAACTTTATCCAGCGTATCTAGGAGGAGCCAGCCAACATCATTTTAACTTTTGACTACACAAAACTCTGTTAAGATATTGAAAACACTCTCATCCAGATCCTTGCTTTTTATAAGTGTGGAAGTAGGGAAATCCAGTGACAATGTTTTATGTATCTCTATTGCCAGCTCAGGCCATGGACTGTTAGCAACCCCTTCATTATTTAAAAGGGAGTCATTAGTGCCCTTGAGTCCAATTAGAGTAGAAATCCAATTGCAACACTCCCAGAACCACCTCAGACATCCCATGTTCAAGATATGTTCCTCAAGACCCATTCCCGGTACCAAGCTGTATTAGTCAGGGTTCTCTAGGGAAACAGAATCAACAGGAGATATCTGTTAATAATATGACATTTCATAAGAGTAGCTCACATGACTGTGGGGATGCACAAGTCCAGGTTCTTCAGGCAGGCTGCAAACCAGGGCCTTCGATGAAAGTCCAATGAAAGCTCTTGATGAGTTTCCAGGAGAATTGGCTGTCCAAAGACAAGCTGGGAAATTCTCTCTGAATGTTGAAATCACTTTCCCGTTTAGGGCATTCAACTGATTTGATAAAGCGTTACTCATTGCTGATGGCAATCTCCCTGAGTGATGCAGATGCAATTATCTATCTATGCAGTAAACTCACTGGTGACTAAAGTCCATAAATGTCCTTGTATTACAATTAGCTCTGTGCTTGCTTGACCAAACACCTGGGCACAATTACCTGGCTCAGTTGACACATTAGCCTAACCATCACAGTGGCCATGGTCATTCTGATACGAACTGTTTAAAGATGGCTGGCAAGTAATGGATGCCCATCATTGGATACTACCCTATGGCAAGAGATTTACAGTTGCCTCCAAGCCCCGGAAGTATCACTGGTATTTTATCATGACCCTGCATATCAAAAAACTTCCCTGTACAGAAACCAAGAGGCTGATGCTTTAGCTCTCATTCATGTGATCTGCCCTTCATCCACTGAAGAAGCAGTCCTATAAGTACACAAAAAGAGTAGTCATAGAGTTGCTGCCACTGGGTGGTACATAGCTAAGGCACTAGGCATTCCCATCAAATATTCTGACTTGGTTCATATGATACAAGATTGTGAGGCTGTTCTCAGCTGCAGCTGCACACAGTGCCTTAGAGCAGCCAGCATGTACACAGAACCAACATACTTTTACGGAACTGGCAAATAGATTATATAGGACCATTGCCTTTTAATGCCCGTAAATGCTATGCATTAGCTTGTGTGGATATTAACACAAGCCTTGTACAAGCCTTTCTGTTAAAACAGCAAAACTCATCAAAGGGATAAAATGGATTAGCAGTCTGTACAGAATACCCTGCAGCATAGATAGTGACCAAGGAATGCATTTTATTGGGCACAATGTATAACAATGGGCTAAAGAAAAAGATAATGATTGGCATTTTCATCTAACCAATAACACCACAGGGGTGGGACTGATAGAGAGGAAAAATGGCCTGCTAAAACAACAAATAAGGCAACTCACTAAAAACCACACATTGTGGGGTTGAATTTTGGTGTTAACTGACTCTCTTGTACATTTAAACCAGGCCCCAGCTACCACACAATATATCTCTCCATTTGAGTAATTGGCACAGCCAGTTAAAACAGTCCCTAAAACAATAAAGGTATTTACTATATCACCTGGCCATACCTCAGAAGTGGATAGAAACACACTGCTACTGAAGATTCCTGTAACTTTACTACTGGTGACAGCATGGTCAATTTAGCCTTTCAGCGGATATTATCAGAGAGCGCTATGTAACAGGCCTGTAGAACACTGGAGACAAGTGTTCTCACAAACAGTGATGATACTACAATATATCAACTTCACAAAAGCCATACCAACAGGGGCAATAATTGCTAGAGTGATGTAGGTAGAACCTAAAGAAACACAATTGGTGTTATGGACTGCACCTACGGAGGATCAACACGTGTAGTATTGTAAGTCCAGATCTCGCCCACTCTCAGCAAATGTCCTAGGGCCTATGGGAGAAAGTTCCATTGTAATTTTAGTCATCAGAGAAGACCTCCCCCTCTGAGTACCTACTAAATATTTGTGCTTGCATGCTTAGGCTTTTGTTCCTGATTTGTACAACTTTGACTCATGTCTTCCTTGACTGGGCCACCACTGTTGCAATAGTCCACAATTACTGAGACTTTGTTGAGTGTATGGATATGTGCCAGCATCCAGCAGCTCAAGTCTTATCTGTAATATTCTTCCCTTATTGAATTAAAGTAATTGGCTAAAGATTGCAAACAAGAACAGCCCTTCTATGTGGCAACTCCCAGAATCTACTCATAATTATACTGCCTCTGTTCATTATTTGTTTATCCTGTTGTTGTTTGTATTGTAACTGTTGTTTCCTTTCCCAATATTGCTGACTTTAAGATTTACCTTCCCTATCTCCATGCTCAGGGATCTATAAGGAAGCGGTGATGGACAAATTGTAAGAGCTGAGGAATGGGGTGGATTGTGACATAGGTAACTTAACATCCCCCCAACTCTCAATGTCCTTCCTTAAATTAAACTACAGGCTAGATTCAGCTAGTCACAAGACATGTCTCAGGAAAAAATTGCCTGAGGATAAGTTGTCTGAAAGTCAATAAAACTGTAACTATTGGACCTTTCCATCCTTGTGTAAACAATGTGAACATCTACTTCTTTGGTCATAATCAGAGCATTCTGTAGAATTCATGTAAAGATATTGATATACATCTTTAATGTATGTACCTTTAATCTTCAGCAAAGTGTAACATTCTTTTTAGAGTTATACTTCTGCCTCACTTGCACGTGGCAACCGTGATAAAAAGACACACCAACTTCTCAGTAGGCATGTATGATTGAGCTTGGAACTGTCGTCTCTCCTCCCACTGCTGAGGACAGGGACCACACAAATGCCTTATGAAAAATGCTCTCTTACTCACTATGCTAGACTTGTCTGAGTCATTCTTTGGTCTGACATATCCCTCTCAGTTTGGTGGGAAACTGTCATTTTGTACAGCTCCTCACTACATTCAGTAAAAGGTAATTTAATCCATCTAACTTGTGAATGCATGTATCCTATTAAAGAACATGGGGAGTACTGTTATTTGAGTGCTTAATGCTTCACTTTTTCCTGTGGCTATCTCAGAAGATTTTGTGTATGAGTAAAATATTGCAGATATGCAGACCACCCCCAAATCTGGTAGCTTAAAACAACAATTTAATAGTCTTCAAATTCTGTGGGTTGACTAGACAGATCTCCTATTGTGTTTGCAGAGGCTCATTCAAATGGCTATCATCAGAAAAAGGAACATCTGGTCTAGAAGCCCCAAATAAGTCCCACTTACACGTATCTGTAAAGGATGTTGACTGTCAAGTATTATCTACCCTCACATCCTTCACTTCAGATGGCAATGTCTAGATTCATGTCACGATTCTATCCTCTGTCATTTGAATGTATTCATCCATTCTCTTTACCTTTTACTTATTGTCTGATTTAAAATATATATATATTTGGGATGAAACAATTAAGCCACCATTACATTATAATCAAGAATTCTTCACTCAAATGGCATATTTTAAAAATCTTAACCACTTGATAAAATTTTGCTGTTACAAATTGTGCTCCTCCTAAAAAGCATCAAGCATTAACCAGAGCCATTGAAATAAAACAAAGGTATATTAGAAAAAAGTTAATAGCCCCTTTTTACCTTTTTGTGTCATACTTACAAATCTTTTAAAAAACAAAAATAGTTACACAAGGGTTGTGACATATATTAGATATAAGTTATAATTTTACATGAATGTAGTAAACTGCTCTAAAGCTACTATCACACACACACATGCACATGCACACAGACATGCAAGTGAATAAGTCTATACAATGCTACCTCAAAAAAAATAAAGAATCACAACACATTAGCTGATGAAATTTCTTTCCTCCAAAAAACAATGTAGCAGAATATTACAGTATTTAGAAATAAAATACATATCCTCATTCACACATTTAGGCATAAAAAAACATTATGTTGTAGAAAATTTCAGCAGAAAAGGACAAAAATATGAACTGAAAAGAGATTTGATTGAAATTAGGAAAGAAATGGAAGAATATTGCTCTATTATTTCAGAAATTAGCACTAAACTAAACTAGTGTCCAGGGGTTAATAAACAGCAACACACATTAATAAGGATCATTAAGGAGAAGCAGAAAAACATTGATGGCAAGGAAAATGAGCAAATAAGATTCAAAAACTGTCAGAAAATAAGTGTTGAAAGAGCAGACTGGCAAAGAGGAAGCAAAATGAGTAAAATTGGAGTTTCTGGAAAAGATAGACAAAACATTATCAGAACTAAATTTTTAGATGTAACTTAAAAAAGTTTTCTGTAAATAAAAGAAAATGAAATATTCATTTTGAGGGCAACCAATGGTGCCTCATATTGATGCAGAGTGATCGAATACAAGAATTCTAGTAATTTCTTTCTTTCTTTCTTTCTTTTTTTTTTTCTTTTTTTTTTTTTTGTTCAAAGTTAATGCTCACAGGCAAAAGACACAATATCTTATAAGGAAAAACAAATTCCACTGGTATCAATTTTCTCAAAATTTACATGCAAATCAATGAAAAATGTAACTTTTTAAATAATTCAAGAAATGTAAGTGTGAATGAAGGATTTTATATCCTTCCAAGCTGTTTATTAAGTATTAATGATATAGAGAAGGACACTTTCTTTAAAGCTAAAAGTGACCATTCAGAATTGAGATGAACATCCTTTCACCAAGTAAGAGCATATACCTCTACAAAGCAAAAGGAAAATCAGGAATATATAGATGAAAATGCATAAATGAAAGTACAAATGATGAAACTGGAATGTCTGTAGACTATATAACTTTATTGTATTGACATTAATATCCTGATTTTATTAATTATACTGTAACTGTGTAAGCAATAGGCATGAAGTTTAGAAAATATACAATGAAGTATTTAGTAGTGAAGTTATGTTACCTTGTTTGCAAATTACTGATTACAGAGCATATATGGAGGGTGTGTGAGAGAGAATGATGAAACAAGTGTTGGCAATAAAATGTTACCATTTGTGAACTTCAGGTAAAGGGCATATGGGAATTTTAAATATTATTTGTGCAACTCTTCTGTAAACTTCGAATTATTTCAAAATAAAAAAATTAAGTCCATCATGATGTTTGTTTACCGATATTTATTTGTGTCTATACATTTTTGAAGTAGAGTGTCATAGAGACAAGAGATCAAATTTGAGATCAAAGTCATGGAAAAATTAATATAAGATTAAAGCACAAAAAAGGTTTTAAAAATAAAACATTAAGGAAACCCAGAAAAGAATATATAAAGAAAATCCAAGTATAAGTGTCAGTTAGAAAATGTTTTTGGATATAAGAAGGTAATCAATATTTTCAACATGATAAACTAATCACTAATGTTGGTGTGAGAGCAAGAACATAAATATAGTCAAAATCTAACTCAAGATTTTCTCTTTATTCACTTATATGATTTATGCAACAAAGGATATGAAAATGATTCAGATGTTTTTGAAGAGACTTTTAAACTGGAATTGATGTCCATATTGTTGCAGAAAGTACACAGATATAGGAGCCAGACATATCTGCATTTGAGTCCTATTTTTCCAATTTCTAACTTTGTGACAAATGTTAGTTCCCTTTTTATACAAAAGAAAACTGGCTAATTTTGTTGTACTATGTGCATTTTAAGATTAGTTTCAAAGAACACAGAAGGAATTTCATCTGCAGTTTTTAAGAAGCTAGCTAGGTTCATTCAGCTAGCTAAGTCTTTGTGAAAGCATGATCCATGTTTATCTGCATAAAAAAATTCCCCCCAGAAATTCTGATTTAATGAATATGGGGATGGGTCCAAGAATATGCATGCTTAACAGTCACTCCCAGATGATTCAGTTGTACATTGTATTTTATGAATCATTGCTTTAGATGGGTAAGTCCTAAGTCACTGCTTTAGGCTAAGATTGCCTGACATATTAAAATCTTGAAATAATTGAAATATTAACGAGATATGAATCCTTTTTCAAAGGTTAGGATTTATATATTTGATTGAGAGGAAACTAGATAAAGAAAACCTTGTTGGACTCTTTTATCTTAACAGAAGTAAACATATTTGAATTAGAAGGAAGTAAGTATTATTTTGGAACATTTTATATTTTCATTATCAAAACAGAAAAGTTTTCCAGTGACTGCCCCGTGTGAAATAGCAACCATGAGAATATAGACTGGAAATAGTCACAGATGAATCTAAAATGAGAAAGTAAGCTGAAGTAGCCAATGGTTAGGAGAAAATAAATGAGGAAATGGAGAAAGTGAGTCATATCAATCAAGGTACTTAAAGGGATTTATATTATACAAATGATTATTTTCCAAACTAGCTGTATTCAGGGAAGAAGAGAATGAAACTGTGTGGTATTATATACACATACATATATATATTTATCATTATATAACAGATATTTCTGGTAAGAACATCAAATGATATACTATCATACCTCTACAGGAATAGTTCTATATTTCACCACTATTTTCATTTTGACCAACTCAGGCATTATCAAGAAAATAGTTTAAGACAAAGTTCCCTCTTATATGTGTTTAGAAAAAAAAAAAGTTTTTCCTCTTATATGTGTTTAGAGCAGCTACCTATGTAAAAGAATATAGCCTTAGAGAATATTAAAAATACATAAATCCCTACAAATTGACATACAAATTTCAAACAATTGTAAAACAATAAAACAGAGTTGTCTAACTAATCTAACATTATAGCTCTGACATAAGCCAAAATGACATTTTGAGGAAAAGCATGGTAGTTACCCCTTACCTTCCAAGACCACATCTTTAAAAATAATACCAATTTTTTTAGAGGCAACAATCATAATAAAATCCAACTCCATTAAACTCCAGCCTTCCTTTCTTTCTAAGTCAACTTTTGTGCAGCCAACACTAATAGTCAATATTTTCTTCTATATTTCATGAATTATTTGGACCTATGTCAATTTTACATGAAAAATGACTGAAAAGATTAGGCAATTTATTGAGCATCAAGGTAAAAATATTTAATTTTTTATATTTATTTATTTTTAGTTCATTGGTCACTGATTTTCTTTTTGTGGGGTTGGTCAGAGTGACGGTGACCTTTTTGATCAAGCAGACATTACTTGTTTCATTAAAAAAAGTTTCAATTGTGATTGCCAATTAGTTATAAACAATTTTCTTACTTTGAGAGTTGTACAATCATTGTACAATTATTACAGCTCTTTGTTAATGATACAAAACTTACAAGTTTAATTTTGGTTTTAATTATAGTGGAGGTGATCAAGAAACTTTCTCTAGTGTAGTTTGTGATATAAATATTTGGATATTAAATATGCAGTAGCATATGTTCAAGAAGCAAATATGAAAACACATGAAAGAATGCTTTCATATGCAAGAAGTGCATGAAAATATAAGGTAGAATAAAAAGCATTTTTAAGAGCAATTAGATGAAGAATCAATACAAAATGGCCATATATTTTAACTTTATATCTTTGGTTTAATGTAATATCCACATCTGTAAAATACAAGCTTTTTTTTTTTTTTTTAAATAGTGTTTTAGAGACAGGGAAAAACAACTTCTAATGTTTTTTGCACTGGAACATGAAATGCCTATTTCACATTTTCTCCTTCTTTGACTTTGTAGCCATTCCCTCATTATCATATTCAATTAATTAGTGCACACAGGTAATATTCTAGTGCTCACAATTCAAGGATTGCATTATTGATTCCAAGTAAATAGGGCCAGTTCTTAATGCAAGGTGAGCATCCAGAGATCAGGGGAACAAAGAAAAGTACTTCACACTTTTGTGAAAATACTAAAGTTAAAAATCCATTGCTTGATCAAGAGTACCTCCTATAAGGACCAAAAACAGACAAAGAGAAAAAGACAAAGAGAGATAAATAAAGAGTACATTAAAATTAAATAAAAAAGAGAGAGCCCCATTCACTTCTGTCTCACCTTGACTTGACCTGTTAGCATTTCTTTAGAAACTTGCCATCTCGCATGCGAAGAGAAACCATAGCATTTTGGCTTTGTAATATTTGCATTTTTCACATTTGTGCAAAAACATTTCAATCCATGGTATTTCCTGTACGTTCAAAATTTTCTTAATTCCCTACTGATTTAATGCGCTGGAGCATTTCACAGAGTATTTTGCAGAACTTTGTTGGGGAAAAAAAGGCGAATACAGGTGTGACTTTTTGAATTGGATATTCTGTCTTGCCTTGACAATAGAGTCATTAAAACATACAACTTGGGAATGAAACTCTTCAAAAAAAAAAAAAAATTTGATCTTCAAATACTGTATATCCAAATTCCATTACCTGTAACATAGTATGCATAGTCCCCATAACATCCACAGCAGGAGTGTGATCAACTACAGCTGCAGTTTCAGTCATGCTAATTTCCCCCTTTGTCTTCCTATGATCAGCTTTTCAACACCTTTCCTACACAGCTCCTAATTTGAATAAACCTCTTAATATTGAGTAAAATAATAGCAACAGAAACTCAGGTAGTATAAATCCTTCAAAATGTCTCCTCATTGTATCCAACTGAATCTTCTGTTCCTTACATTTTAACTCTCAAATGGGTAGCAAGCCACGGAGATTAAGGAAAATTATCTCTTCCTTGTCTCTGCTGGGCTTTTATGCAGCCCCTCTAAACTCCCCAACCCTCTCCTTCCCTGGCTCCAGGCAAGATGTAGTTACCAGCAGAAATTTACTGTTTTCAAGAGCCTTATTTTTCCATGGGAATGCCTTAAAAAAATTGCCATGGAGAATTTACCGGTTAAATTGGCCCAGAAAGAAGCACTTAAACTTGAGGAAATTATTATTAGGGTGATTGTAAAATATATGCAGATTTTAGAGGGCATAATATTTATTTCTTTTCTTCAAGACTTTGCATTCTTTTTTGCTAACTTACACTTCCAAGGTTAGTCTTACTCTTTGTTATGCGAATATTCTTCACATTGTTTCCCCCATTTTCTCTTTCTCTGAAATTATATTTCCTAATTTTCTCACATCATTCTTACTTTGTTGAATTTTTCAAGTCTTTAAAATTAGTATTTTAGCTAACTTTCTGTTAATTATCAGTTTTAAAAGAAGTTTGCCTTTTCAAATCAAATTCCAGTGAAATGTTTTTCTTGCTCGTATCTCAGGTAGCTTAGTAGAAGACAAATTCTCTCATTTGGACTAATTTTAGAGAACATTCCTGCTCATCTCAAAGCAAACCATCTGTACCAGAACAAAACACTCTGTTGAATTTTAATTAGTTACATTATGCCCCCAGCACATTATGTAAAATTTAAACATTATTTATGTTTTGACTCATAAGAACAAATTTTATTTTATTGAAAAGAAATTGACACTGCTGCAATAGCTGGAATATACAAACTTCTGCTCAAGCAGAAGCTGGCTTAGGTATTTTTATCTACATAAAAATTAAAGGAAAATTCTCAAAATTGTTCTAATGAATTTTTCCATGATTACAAATCATTGCAATTTTTTAAAATTAATTATCTCACATTTTATTAGACTTGGACTGAATATATTTTGATTTTTCAGTTGATTTTAAATGATCCTTGTTGTTTTTGTAGTTTAAATAGAATACGTTTGATTCTTTAAAATCATGTGTTCTTTTCCTAGAACAACTGTTGAGCATTGTTCATCCTTGATGATGTACTTACAGTATTTTTTGTTTTGTTTTTTGTTTTCCCTCTGATATATGTATACTTGATCTATAATTTATGCTATGCTGTAGAACACTTACCTAGAACACTTACCAAGGTCAGTTGTTAATACATTTAAATTTTTTTTTAATCTTACAGATTTTAATATAACTATTTTTATGACTGATATAAAATAATTAATAATGTTTAATAATTGGCAATGCATTATGAAACACACATTCCTCTGAGGGATATGTTGAAAATGTTATGCAATTTTCAGTTTTTACTGGAAACACCATCATTATCTCACAATTAGAGGAAAGGAGAGTGCCCTTGATGGCACACTACCCAGAGTTAACTGATATGGAAATTAAAAAATAAAATAAAATAACAAACATCCTAATATATAAGACAATGAAATTCTCTGAAAATTTCACCTAAAATCTACAGTGAATACTTAAAAACAAAACAAAACCAAAAGCCAAAACAGCAGGATAGGTTGTAAATTTGGCATGATTTTGAAGCAGATTTAGGTGTGATTCATTTTTCAATTACTGTAAAGGTGCAGTAGTTTTTCAGCATGCTATACTAACTATATAACTTCACATGCAAATCCTTTATGCCAAAGGAGATAAGTTTCACTGTATTCAAATTAGAGTAAAATACAGCAGATCAAGAGTAGAATAATTTCTTAATCAGATGTGGTTCTTTCCTAGACAATTCAAAACCAATAATATCATGCGATTTAACTAGAAATTTAAATGTCAAAAAATGCCAATGCACATTTTAATTATTCAGCATTTAAAAGCTCAAAGGCATGTAAGAAATTGTGGCATGTAAGTATAAGAATGCTACCTTATGTGTTAACAATGCATATTTCCAAGAGCTAACAACTATAAGAATGAGGAGAAATAAGGAGAGAAGATGGAAACTTCTCATTGCTCTTCTTTAATTTAAAATATTTTGAGAAAAGTTTAAAGGAATTTTTTATGATTTCTCACTTTTTTTTCCCTGAATATCAACCTGTGAAAGTAACATTGTGTTGTGCATAAGAACCGATCTTATTTAAGAAATGTTTCACTGTTATATTCCCTTAGGCTGAACATTTCTCTCCTTGAATGGCCTGCATAAATAGAGCTTTCTGGCATATGCATCCAACTGAAACAAATTAATAACTGCCCTCAGTTGAACAGTAGCATTGTTTTTGCACCATTCATTACTACATTAGTCCTTACATGTCCCTTTTGCTCTATGACAGAGAATGAGTCATTTAGGATGACTCCCACATGTAGGATTTTAAAAACAAAAAACAAAACAAAACAAAAATGTCCAACTGTTTCTGCCAGAGCTTCATCCCTTAGAAAACTTTCACAAGAACTTCAGCAGTATCACAATCTTGGTTAGAAAAATATTCAGACAACATTTAGAAAATCTTATTTTTGCCTGATTATCTGATTAAAAGGCCTGCTAGATCATACTTTCTTTTACCTATTTCCTTTCTTACTATGATCATTTGACTCACATATATCATCTTTTGATTCAGTTTAATCTCTTTTCAGTTTCATTAAAAGAAAAAAAATTGGAATATATATTTTTTTCTTTCTGACAAAGACAGTTATATATTCCTTTACTTTATCTACAAGACTTGTATAAGATATTTGAACAAAATCATTTGTGAAACCACTGGGGGATAAAAGTGTCTTCAAATCAACATATCATTTATAGAAGAATATAAAATCATTATTCAGGCCTTCACATAGTTAACCAAAATCTCTGTTTGAAAAATCTACTCTCCCATCCTACACTGAAAAATGTCATAAGCTGTAGTATAATCAGGGTCAGCTTCAGGGAAAAAAAACTGGGAAAGATGTGAATTTTGCCATAATAGTTCCATAAATTTCAATGCCATCTTCTATTTGATTCCTGTTTTCACACCACATTTCCCCCTCATTTCTCTTCCTTGTTCTCTTCCCTCAATGGAAAACATGCCCCTTGATTTGACTGATGCCCTGGGTATGACACTGGTTTTGCATGGCAGGAATCTTGATTCACACTTCTAGATTTGCTTTGATATAATGAGTGAATGTGACTTGATGTTAGTTGAATTGAATCAGGGCTTTTCTAGATGGAGACAGTTAAGCCTACAAAGTGAATTATAAGTGGGCAATATAATGATAGGTTATATCAAACTCCATGTCTTACCTCTGCTTTTGCTAACTGCTCACAGCTTGGTCCAAAGAGGATACAACAATCCTACTATGTGAACTTTTCAGGTTCAAGTCAAGATAGTTGAGGCAGAAAAAGCATAGTCTTCTTGCCCTCTCCCTGAACTTCTCCTTTAATGGTTATGTTTTTCTAGGTAAATATTAGAAAGGTCTGCTTGGCTAGGCAAAACTTTTGACAAAGAGAATTTTTAGAGGGATAAATGGAAGGACCATGATGGATTTGCAGTGGTGCAAAGGAATCACAGTCCCATCCCAATCCAGCATTCCCAACAATATGCACTCTGCTCTTCTTTCTCTCTCCTTCTCTCTTCACAGCACTTAGCCACTAATAGTCTAAATTTTTATTATTATTTATTTTGTTTATTTTCTGTCTCCTCCCACCCAGATCCTAATATCTAAAAGAAGGAGCCTAATTTTGCATTTTTTTTTTTGTTCTCTGGTATAGTCCACTTGGTTCAATAAATATTTATTGAATGAATAACTGCATAGTAGTGTTTCTAGTGCTTCCATTAATTCTGATCAGGCTCAACATCTTAAACCTGATAGTGATTTCTGGAAGTGTTTTTCCCATATAACAACATATCCATCTTCTCCCTATCCATCATCTCTCCTCTCCCTTGGTCATCATATAATCCTAACTTTACCTAAGCACCCCCAAATGTAAAAATGACATCTTTATTATCAGCCCAGTTTGCCTTCTTCTCCTTCCAGGACTGCAAACTTATTCTGAACAATCATTATTTAGTAGGCAAACATAAGGCACAAAAATCATGGCATCATTTCGGAAGTAGCAAGTGATTGAATGTTGCTTGAATTTAAAGAACCAAGAGGAGATAGGGAGAAAATAAAATTACTCAGTAATTGTTGGACTTGCACATCCTGTGAGCAATTTCATCATTAATCAGATATTAAGAAATCAGTGATGAAGTTTTTAAGAATATTGAAACTTGAAGTGACAAGATAGGTTTTGAATATGAGAAAGATTATTCTGGCAGTAGAGCAGCAGATATAATTGAGGATTATGAGGCTAAATTGGGAGACAATATGAAAGTGAATTGCAGCAATCTGGTTGAGAATCAATAAATTAAAATATACTTTTAAACACAGAGATGGTGAAGAGAGGAGGGATATAGGAACAATCTTAAAAGCATAATAGGCAGAAATGGTATTCATTGACTTAGTCATTAGATAAATAATTGGTTAATCAAGTGCCATCTCCTGTTTGAATCTCACCTAAGCCTGCCAAGCCCTTCAGAAATGCAGAACACACCTTGTGTGACAAGACATACAGTTTGAAACTCCAGAACACATGTTTTTAAATTAAATCCATTTCTGCATATGTAAAAATATTGTAAAACTTTTGATGAAGCTACTTCGGTTAGGGTGTGACCCACCTCATTCAGGATGGGTCTTAATCTTCTTACTGGAGTCCTTTATAGACAAAATGAATACAGAGATAAAGAGAGAAAGGTGTGGGAGTAATAAGCTCAAATTATGGGAACCCAGAAGAGTAGGGAGAGACCAGCAGATACTGCCATGTACCTTGCTATGTGGCAGAGGAGCAAAAAGATTGCAGACAGTTGGTCTTCAGAATGAAGCATTACCTTGATGATAGTTCAATTTTGACATTCCCCTGGCCTCAAACTCTAACTAATAAATCCCCATTGTTTAAAGCCAACCTATTTTATGGTATCTGCTGTGATCAACCTAGAAAACAGATTTTAGTATCAAGAGAGTGGGGTGCTGCTATTGCAAACACCAAAAATGTGGAAACTGTTTTGAATGTGTCATTAAATACTGGAAGAAAGGCAACCCTTGCTTTAAAGTAGCAGAGAACTTGGCAACATTGAGTTCTGATGTTGGATGAAAGGCAGAATTTGAGAATGATGAGTTTGTATATTTATCAGGGAGATTTCTAAGCAAAATTTGCAAAGTGCAGTCTGGTTTCTCCCTGTAGTTTATAAAGAAATATGCGATGAAAAGGATAAACTTAGAACTGAACTCTTGCACATAAAGAAACCAGAAATTGATGATTTGGAAAATTCCAAGCTTCTGGAAAGAAAGTCCCCAGAAAATAGTGCTCCATGTGAGGGTTTAACTGAATATTGATCCAGTCAGTCATTTCCATTCAACTCAGGATTAGATTTCAGTTATCCAGAAAGGATTTGTGGAAAGTTCTTTTGTATGATGGTTTGGACCCCTGTCCAAACTACATGCAAACTGACAAGCATTTTTGTGAGCTCTGTAGGAATGTAACCACTACCAGTCTGGACTAAAAGTAACAGAAAAGGGACATATTGAAAGAAAAATTATTTCAAAGGCAGAACATGGAAGCTGAGGTCTGGACCAAAGACATTTTCTTGGCCCAAGAGATCAATCCTACCCATGTGTGTGGAAGGGTGAGTCTGTCCCAATACTTTCAAATGGTGGGCTTTCTGCCCCATTGTTCAGGAAGAACACTGCCACCCCAGTCTTCAGAGAAGATGGAGCATATTCTACAGGGACTATGGAGAGTCTGTCCACCACCCCACTGTTCTGAGGGGTTTCACCTGTGCCCCAGAGATTACAGAGGGTCTGACCACCACACTAGTTTTCTCAAGGTGGGAGCCTTCACCTCAGTGTTTGGGGAGAGCATGACTGTTGTACAAGCACTTTGAAAGGGTGTGACTGCTGGTTCATCAGGCCCAGAAGACAAAATATCATTCCACAGATGACTTTCAGACCTCGAAATATAATGGAGTATATCCTGCAAGGTTTCAGAATTGTTTGGGACCAGTGACCCTGTTTTCTCCCTGTGGGAATGGGAATGTGCATCCTTTGACAGTCCCTCCATTGTACATTGGAAGCAGATAACTTGTTCTCAAGGTTTCACAGGTCCACAGCCAGAGGGGAATTATGCCCCAGGACAGAGGACACCTATAAAGGATTTTGAGGAGACTTTGTACTTAGTATTGTTACTAAAATGATGTTAGCTTTTCAGGATATTGTGATGGGATGAATGCATTTGCATATGGAAAGAACATGTGTTTTGGGGGACCAAAAGGAGGTTTGAAGCTGTATATATCCCAGAAAAACATGTTCTTAAATGTTGTCCATTACTGTGTATGTAAGCCCACTGTAAACCTTATGATGAGGGTTAAAGTGTGATGCACTTCATTCAGGATTGGTCTTAATCGTTTTACTGGAGTCCTTTATAAATGGAATGAGCACACACACACACACACACACACAGAGCTAGAGTGAGAGCAAGAGCAAGAAAGCCACAGGAGCAAGAAGCTGAAATCAATGGACCCTGGAAGAGAAGGGACAAACCAGCAAATACCAAGATATGCCTTGCTATGTGGCAGAGGAGTCAAGGATTGCCTGCATCTGGTCTCCGGGAATAAATAATTGTCCTGATGATTTCTTAATTTGCACAGCCTCAGACTGTACGCTAATAAATTCGCATTGTTTAAAGCCAACCCATTTTTTGGTATCTGCTTTGAGCAGCCTAGGAAACTAAAACACATACCTTCTAATATTCTTCAAACCATAGATTTCTATCATAAGGAAATCCTTAGAGGACTATGATGGTGAAAATTAAGGTATCCTTCAGATATATAAGTGAAATAACTATTTTTATTTTTTATTATATTCTTATGTCTATTCAGGGAATTTTTAATATTCAAAATAATTTATTTGTTATTTTGACATGTTTTAGGCTCTGTGTTATATTTCCTGTAGCTTGTTATTTATTATTAAACAAAGATTGTTGAATGTACTTTTGTGCTAAGTACCAGGATAGAATAGTGAAAAGAAACAGAGCTCATGCTCTCATGTATTTACTTTTTAGTGAGATGAATAATAAACAACATCAAAAACAGCAAATATGTATCATATCAATTGATGTTAGAGTTTACAACAAAAAAATAAAACTGGGTTAGTAGACAGAGAATGAAGGAGAGACCATATAATTAGGTTGTCAGGTAAAACTAACCTAGTAATGTGACATTTGAGCTCAGGCTTGAATGAAGTGAAGGAGTGAGCCATGAAGTTATCTGGGTGGAATGCATTGCAGGTCTGAGGAGAAGTGCAAAGGCTTAGAATTGTGAACAGATAAGTTAAAATTATCAAATAGGCCATTGTGGCTGGAATATAGTGATCTAGGTGACAACATAGGATCATAGAGTTTAGGAAAGGAGCTAAGGTTCAGGATATGTAGGTCCTTTTAGCTATAAACTTTAATATGACATTTACATAAAAGTTCCAAGGTGGTCCTTTGCATTGAAGGAAATGGCAGGGCATCAGGGCAGCATGGCAGTGTAGTCTCTATGTTTAAAAACTAAGGTTTATACTGTAGAGTGCCTTGAAAATTGACATTAATATGGATTTTAATTATATGATATGACAACAAGAAAAGCTATTTATTGTGCTTCATTGTATACTAGCAACCTAATATGAAATATAATCCTGGCCTGCATGATGGAGCAGAATAATAACCAACAACAAAAAGTATAACTAAAATGATGGTGGCTATAATTTATGAGCATTTACAGTGCGGTTCAAAGCAGGTTAAATATTTACTTTATTATATCATCAGAACAAATCAATGAAATAGAGATTGGTATTCTCATTTTACAAGACAAGAAAAAAAGGTTCAATAACTTCCCTAATGTCAAATAGAAAGTGGCAGATTTGATCCCAGGTTGGGCTCTTAATTATGGATTTTAAACAACTTCTAAAAGAAGAACAACCCACAGTCTTTTGGAATCTAATTTGATTTAAACAATGGTGTGCTATTTCAAGAATTCTTTGCTTCATATTAGTATAAGATCAGAGTCCATTTGGTTCTTGAGAAAAATATACTGATTCTGAGGAAGGAATGGGAAAAGTTTATTGCATGGTATTGACTATGATAGATAAAAGGGGAGAAATCAGGATTGGACAAGAAAAGCCTTTGGATCACAATGCTGATCTGACACTTATGAAAGCAAAGAGGGAAGGAGGCAGAATAGAGCAAAAAAGCCTCAGACCAAGAAGCACATCTGGCAAATTCTGAACTGACCTATTATTGGGAAGTTCTTGAACAAAGATTTTCCAGTATAGCAGTCTTGGATTGTGCATAATCGGTCAATTGGCTGGGAAATTCATGGAACTGTGCAGCCTCAGCTCGCATCTGTGGTAGATCTTGAAAGTCCTGAGAGCAGGAAACTATGAGATGACTTCACCCCTTGCAGGTGAATAGCAAGTTTCTTCTTGAAGGGAGATACAACTGCCCATTTTTGGCTGCTCCAATTCTGATAAGGCCACACTGATTATGCTCCCCTAACCATGTCTAAGACCATGCATCTCAGCCTGGAGACTCTGTGGAGTGAAATAATCATTTCTTATTTACTATGTGCACCCTGGTCCTACCTCCTAAGATATCATCACATCAGGAGAGAGCCACGGATTTTGAAAACCCAAAAATGAATATTTCACTATTATCAAACATTGGAGCAATTTAATATGTTTGAGTTTTCTCTTTCACTTATTCCAAATGAGACACAAATTTGGTCAGTAATACTTCATAGCACATGTCTGTTTTGAGACACTATGAGTACCAAGTTCATCAAAAACAAAATATGCTTTCACTATTACATGTTAACATCTAACATTGCAAAAGTCCCTGCAAAGTGTATCCTCATTTCTAAATACATGATGTAGAATGCAAGAATCATTTAAAGAAAAATGATTAAAGTGTAGAATAAATCATGAGAGTAATGGAAAACCCTAATATTGTCCCCTCTCCTCCACACTTTAATATTGACAAAGAAACTAAAAATGAAAACATGCTTGAAAATACAAGATAATGATAAAATATGAATAGATATTCTAAAAGTATTCATTTTATACTTTGATTCTGGGATAATGGATTTCTTTGCTCGACATGTAGTTCTTCACTATCAATGATTCCAAAACTTAATCATGTTGATTTTTATCTTATCTGATCAAACTATGGAACAGTTATTAGTAAGATAAAGGCCTAGGATTGTATGGAATTTATGAAAGCATCTTTCATATTGTTAATTCTCATTAAGGGACATGAAATAGGAAAGTAAAGTGACCTGTTTTATAATACTGTTATGTTATTATACATAAACATCAAATTTCTTATTAATTTTCAGATTTGGAAATCCATATATTCCACAAACAGAACTTGAAATCACTATTGTCAGTTATATATTTAGTATATTATATGTCCTAAGAATTATTCAGATGGCCACTTTTCATGAAACCACAGTTTTAAGTTTAAAGCATCAGATAGTGTTATATATTAAATCATTCTTCACTAGCAATTAAAGTACCCAATGCATTAATTCCCCACGTAAAAATTGAATCTAGGAAAAAAATTTCAATCACTGACTTATTTTCAGCAAAATACTTTTTGTTAGAAGTTAATCATATGAAATTTAATATGATCTTAAAGAGAGTAAAAATTCCCAAAATATAGAAGTCTCAAATATATCTGAATCTAAACAAAATAGGCTGTCAGAGACAGCCTTATATAAGACAACAAGCAAAGGCTTTAGATATAGACAGGCCTAGATTTAAATGTTGGGTGGAATACTTTATACGAATATATATAATTGAATAAGATACTTAATATTTGCACTTTTATAGATTGTGAGTAATCTTTTAAAAGGTGACCATGTTTATGAAGTATATGTATACAGTGCCTAACACTGTGGGTGTGTATATAGTATATAGTAATTAAATATCAGTTTAATTTAACTCTAACTTTTGTCAGTATAATTCCCAACTGGTCATTCAGTTCTCTTGGAATCAAATCTGGTAAAAAGGATTCTCTTTCAAGATGTCAGCCTCACCATAATGATAATAGACAGTAACAACAGTAACTTCTGAAAAACTAGGCTCAATTTATTGAGCACTTACCATATGCTGAGCACTCTGGTAACTATTTTGCAGTTGTGCAATACTAACAAAATCTTATATTGTCAGTTTGAATACCATTTTCAAAAGACATACAGACATGCAAGTATAAACTGGCAGAAACAGAATTCAAAACCACTTTTCTTTGATGTCAATTCTATGCCAGATGAAATGCTAAATTTAGTCACTTTGTTTATATTATATCATGAAATTTTTTAAAAAGTAAAATAAAACACATGGCTCTGGTTTTAAATGAAAAATTCAAAATAATTACATTTTACATAGAAAAGAGAGTGTAAATTATGTAGTGAGAAATAACTTTTGTTCATTGAAAGCTCTGGATAGAAAAGAAGTTTCCCACTTTGAACTACTAGCTTCATCTGGCTTTCTTTAATTTAGGAAGGAATTCTGTCAAAACTGGCCAAGCTGTTCTAACAGACTTGACACCATTTTGCAAACAAAGCACAGCACACCCAGAGGCATTAGGGAGCAAGACTTCCCAAAGATCATGTGTACTTTGGCCATCTGTGTATTTTTAAATTTTGAGAACATTAAATCTCACAAAATTGAATATTTTGCACAGACTTTTGCATGTTTACACATCTTTGAAAAAGCTGAACATTACTTTATAAAATTATATATCCCTAAAATATTTTTGTTACACCAGTTTCTGAAAGTAGGATCTTCTTTTCCCCCTTTTTTGTTTGTCACTCAGTGTGTTTTTCGGAAAAACTAGTTGGAAATTTAAAAATAGAATAAACATACTTTTAACATTCTAAGCTTTTAAAAAGTGTATTTTGTATGTTAATAGCAATGCTTATAATAATTTGCAAATTGATATGAAAATGATGGAGAAGTATTTTGATTCCTGTATCAAAGGTAACGTAATATTCCAAAAGAACAGCAACAATTAGGGTAGAATTCAAAATGATGTAATGGTCTCAAATTTCCTTGTATTGAATATTTTCTTTCATGAGGTGTTATAAAAAATAATATACATCAAATATCAATGAACACTAATTAGGTTCTAGTCACAGCTTTCAATTAATTGCATCTGAATCTCCACAGCAGACTTTTAGGTTCTATTTTTCAGCTTTCTTTTTTAACAAAAATCAATTTTTAAGAATTGTGCCTGATGGGCTCTTGTTATTGATGACTAGCCTTATGAGTCTTTGCTCTTGAAATTGAAACTTAGCCTATTGTTATGGGGTGCCTAAGGTTTGCCTTTTAAGAGCCTCCTTGTTGCTCAACTGTGGCCTCTCTCTAAGCCAAACTCAGCATATGAATGCATTACCTTCCTTCCAGCTTGGAACATGACTCCTGGGGATGAGTCTCCCTGGCAACGAGGGATTACTACCAAGTGCCAACGGGTAATACAACTGGAAAAAGACCTCAAATAAAAGGGGGAAAAGGTAAAGACAAATGAGTTCATATGACTAAGAGACTTCAAAGTGAGTTGGAGGTCATCCCAGAGGTAACACTTATGCACATCTCAGTAGGACCTCATTAGGCTTCCAATGTGGATATCACCCCAAATAGAGGGGTTCCTGAGGGCTCTGGAGCCACCCAGGTCCTATATCAGGGCAGATAGCCCAAGAGTTTGGTTCCTTATCAGTGGGCCCTACTTTGGAATCCTTGTTCCTGAGAGTGACAGAGTTAGACGCAAATATGTCTTCCCTGCACATGGTTCATCTGTCCCATCTATTCAAACCTATATGTGGTGAGGGACTTTGTAAGTGTACTTCCAGAAACTGGAGTCTTTGGGCTGTCCATGTGCCAGCTGGGCTCAGAATCTCAGTGGAGCTGCAACTCCTACTCTACAGATCAATGGACTCACCCAGGACACCTGGTGGGGAGATGAAGCTGGACAAGGGCCATCCCAGGGAATGGAGAGAGTCTGCAGCTGCAGGCAGGATAATCCCATCCATCTTACCCATCGGATATAAGCCCCCTCTCACTTGGAGGTGGAGTGGACATCACCATCCCAGAATCTTCAGGATTGGGGGAAGAGCTGTGGACTAGAGTGGACTTACTGGTATTCTGTTACATATTGTGATTCAAGCAATGGAAGAAATTACAACATTAATGTGGAGCCAGTGGCCACTGGACACTTTGGGGGCAGGGAGAGGTAAAAGCAGTTGTAATACAGGGGCTTTTTCGGGACTTGGGAATTACCCTGAGTGACATTGCAATGACAAATATAGGCCATTTTATATCATCATATAACATGCAGAACTGTGTGGGAGAGAATGTGGTCTACAATGTGAACTATGGTCCATGCTTAGTGGCAAAGCCCCAAGATGTGTTTATCTGCTGCAGGTGATGTGCCACACTAATGAAGGATGTTTATGTGGGAGGTTGTGGGAGGAGTGGGAGGTGGGGCATATGGGAATCCCTATAATTTTTGTGTAACATTTATGTAATCTAAGTATCTTTTAAAAAATTATAAAAAAAAAGAATTGTGTAGAAGTTGATATTAAGAAAGGTTAAATAACTTATCCATGGTTACATTGTTGATATATTATGAAATCAGACCTTAAACCTAATCTACTTCAATTGAGAAAACATGGTCTTCACCACTTTGCACTAGTGACTCAACAAAATCTGACTTTGATAACATCTTGATTCTTAGAATATTCTTCAGAAGAAACTTCTGAAATAAGTGAAAAAATAAAACTTGTAAGAAAACTTTGGGATAACTTTAATATTAGTTCAGCTAAACAAAAATAAAACTTATTTATATGAAATTCTGGCAGGGGAATTATATGATAATTTTTTAAAAATGTATTATTTAGGAAGGTTCAGCCTGCACACTTATCCATTTAAAATGATAACTTACTAGGACTCTTTACCCAAGTTCTTTTGAACTTTCAAGAGGATTTTATAGGGAATGCCTAAACTTTACTTGTATCTGTGCATTAACTTGAGCATATATGTTTCAGAAACACACAATCATTTTATACAAATTCAGTAATTAAGAGATTCTGATATAAAATTCCTATTCTCACCAAGAAACTGGTGGGAAAGTTTTTTCTAAAATAGCTAAAGGGATGGTATCTGTCCTGCTTAAGTGTCCTTTCTTCCAAGTTATGAGCTTGAAGGCAAAGTCCATTTTCAGAAAAACTTAAAACCAAAATCAAAAAGAGAATCAGAAACAGAAAAACAGAAACAAAAACAAAATAAAAAATAATCTGCCTGTATCTTTCCAATTTTGCCAAAGGTTCATTTTTTTCTTCTTTTTAATTTTTTTTTTTATTTTAAAAAGAAGGTTAAGATTACATAAACGTTAAATCAATAATATAGGGGATTCCAATATACCCTGCCCCTCCCCCACATTAACAGCATCTTTCATTAGTGTGATACATTTGTTACAATTGATGAACACTTATTGAAGCATTGCTTCTAACCATGGAATATAGTTTACATTATAGTTTACACCCTGTCCCACACAATTTTATAGGTTTTGACAAATGTATAATGGCCTGTATCCACCATTGCAATGTCATGCAGGACAATTCAATTGTCCTGAAAATGCCCCCATGTTACACCTATTCTTTCCTCTCCTTCCCCTCAGAACCTATGGTGGCCACTGTTATTGTATCAGTGATTCAGTTCTTCCATTGCTAGAATAATAATAAGTCTATAGTAGAATAGTAATTAGTCTACTTTAGTCCATTGTTCATTCCCCAATCTTGAGGATGTTGGGATGGTGATGCCCACTCTACTTCTATTTGAGAGGGAGCTTAGATCCCATGGGGCAGATGGATGGAACTGTCTTGAAGTTGCAGACACTCTCTATTCCTTGGGATGAGCGTTGTCCATCATCGTCTCCTTGTTATTTGTCCTGGTTGGGTCCAATGAACTGGAGTGTGCAATTCTGCTGAGATTCAAGACTCAACCCAAAGGTCCATTTTAAAGTGGAGCAAAGGCTGAAATTCCACATATATCAGGTGCCGTTTATATCCCATTCTGTCAACATTTGGATTGCTTCCTAAATTATGTTTATTTTTAATATTTAGACACATGATATTAAACATATAGTTCATGTTTTGCAAAGATTATTAACATCCATAATAACTCTGGAATGATATAAAAACATATAATTAGTATTTCACTGTTTCATCAATATATTTATATTACCCGTCCTCCTCTTACCATGTATGTATTAATTTTAATGGAGTCAATAATTGACAAAATAGACAATTTCCTTATCTTTACTTTAATTATATTTTATAAAATTTTGATTCTAAAGGCAATAGAATTTCAGATAATAAGTTCACTACTTTTTTAGAACAATTATTAAAATCCGATGGCATACATGAGATATAGGCTGAAATTTGAAGTTTGGACACAATTTGACTTTTTAGAGGGAATTATAAAGCATGCTACCCACAAGAAAAGTTGTGAAAATAGGAAGAAAACCATGTTATTATTGAAAATGAGTGATTAGTAACATGAGTCTCAATTCATTTTACAACATTTAAAACATGATTTTTAAACTTACTTCACTTATAGCATTGAGGATATTAAATTACTTTAACAATTGAAAAAAAATTAGGATAGTACTTTGAAACTGCAGGTACTCAAAAAAAAAAATAAATAAATAAAAAAAACTTGCCCTCGTTCTCCCAAACAACTACACATTGTCGAAAACAGGATTATATTACAAGCCCAGAAATTTCAGGGCATTTGGAAGATTGACCAAGAAATGTATACCCCTCTGTGGTGGTTTAAAACTGTCTGTACTCCAGAAAGACATGTTCTTAAATTTAATCCATTCCTATGGATATGGACCCATTTTAAGTAGGACCTAGTAATGAGGCTGCTTCAGGTAAGGTGTGACCCACCTCAATCTAAATGGATCTTAATCCTATTACTGGAGTCTTGTATAAGACAATTAAATTCAAACAAAGAGAGAAAGCAAGAAACTAAAAGAAACAAACCTGGAAGAGAAGGGAGACCAGCAGATACTGTCATATGCCTTGACATGTGGCAGAGGAGCCAAGGATCACTGACATCTGTTCTTCCAGAAGAAAGCATTGCCTTGATAATGCCTTGATTTGGACATTCTCATAGCTCAAACTGTAAGCTAATAATTACCCATTTTTTAAAGCCAACCCATTTCATGGTATTGCTTTGAGCAGCCTAGGAAACTAAAATACCCTCCAAAGACAATATTGTACCTGTGCAT
>JAQZBX010002521.1:49038-71574 GCA_029593785.1 Cabassous unicinctus
AAAAAAAAAAAAAAGTAAAATCTGTTCGGAGAATAAAGAAGTTCACTATATACTGATATAGGAGTCAATTCAATGATAAGATATAACAGTTGTAAATATATATGCATCTAACCACTAAGCCCCAAAATATATGAAACAAATATTTACAAACTTAAAGGGAAACATTCTACATTACTATTAGGAGACTTCACAAAATTCAATAATGTTTAGAATATTTAAGAGAAGATCAATAAGAATATATAGACTTGAGGAAACAATAAAATAACTTGGTCTAAAAGAAATATATAGAGCACTTCACCCAACACCACAGAATACACATTCTTTTCTAATGCATATGGGTCATTCTCCAGGATACAGGAGAGATCAGATGTTAGATCACAAAACTACTCTAAATAAATTTTAAAATGTTAAACATGTAATGTATCTTCTCAGAATACAATGGACACAATGGCTTAAAGCTGGAAAATAGTAACAGAGGGAGAACTGAAAAAATTACAAATATGTGAAAATTAGGAAACATCTTTATAAACAACAAATGAGTTAAAAGAAAACATTAGGAAAATCATGACATATTTTGAAGTGAATGAAAGCAAAAATGCAACATAACAAAATTTATGGGATACAGAAAAGGCAAAGCTGAGAGGAAAATTATAGTCCTATGCTAGATTTAAAAAATGGAGAAAGACTCAAAATCAGAGGCCTAACCTCACACCTGGAAGAACTAGAAAAAGAAGAGCAAACTAAACTCAAAAGAGTTTTGAAGGAAGGAATAAATTACAAATTTCTGATCAGTAATATTAAATAGAGAATAAATTGTAATGGAGATAACAAAGCCAAAAGTTGATTCTTTAAAAAGCTAAATAAACTTAATGAACATTTTGCTAGACTGACAAAGAAAAAAGAGAGTGCACAAATAATTAAAATCAGAAATGAAATGGGGACATTTTTATTGATCCCACAGGAAAAAAAATTACAAGAGGCTGTGAACAATTGTACATCAACAAATTAGATAACCTATACGAAGTGGACAAACTCACAGAAGCACACAAACTACCTGCACTGAATCAAAAAGAGTTAGAATATCTCAAGAGACCAATAATAAATAAGAATTTGAATCAATACACAAAAATCTCCTGTTTTAGTCTGCCAAAGGGCTGCTGATATAAAGTACCAGAAACCTGTTGACTGTATAAGGAGTATTTATTTGGGGTAAAAGCTTACAAGTGCAAGGCTGTGAAAAATCCACCTCAAGTTTGTTTTCTCACCAAAATCAGTTGCCACATGTTGAAGCGAGATGGTCGCTGATCTCTGGCTGGTCTCTGCCTCCCCCTCTGGGCTTCCTCCTCCTCTTAAGTGTCCTTGGGCCCAACTTCTTGATGCTTCTTGCTTAAGTAACGTCCTCTCTCTCCTGGCATAAGGCTTGTTTCTTTCTGTTCCTCCTATATGTGTCTCAGTTTTTCTGCTTTCTTCTGAATCCCAGCTGTAAGGTAAACTGTGTCATTACTCTCTGGGGCTTCAGCTGTTTGAGCTTTCTTCTTTCTGTCACATGGCAGGATCAAAACTGACAGCTCTCTTCCTGTGTGTCTGTCTCAGTAAGTGTGACTGTATATCAGACCCAGTAAGGGCGCAGGGACACAACCTGAGTCATACCCACTGACACAGTGAAATAAAAAAGCTCTAATCTTAACAGGTAATCTAATCAAAGACGCCTGAGCTGAACTTAATGCAAACAAATGGTATCACATCCAGAGGAATAGATTACTTTACAAACGTAATCATTCTCATTTTAGAGTTTAGAATTAATCTCAAACTGCCACATCTCCCAAAATGAGTGCCCATGACAGATAGACTCAATGGTGAAATTTACCATTAAACAAAAAAAAAAAAAGAAAGAAAAAAGAATTAACACCCATCAGGATAAAACTCATCCAAAAAATTGAAGATGTGGGAATACTCCTTGACTAATTCTATAACACCAACATCACACTAAACTAAAACCAGATAAAGATATCCCAATAAAAGAAAATTACAGGACAATATCCTTCATGACTGTGTAGGCTAAAATCTTTAACAAAATACAAACAATCCAAATCCAAAAGCAATTAAAAAATTATACACCATGATCAATTGGGATTTATCCTAGGTATGCAAGGATGGTTTAACATAAGAAAATCAATCATAATACACCACATTCATAGAATAAAGGAAAATAACACATCATCATCTCAATTGATGCAGAAAAGGCATTTTTAAAAATCTAACAGTTCTTAATGAAAACACTCAGAAGACTAAAAAGAGTTCATATATGATAAAGAGCTATATGAAAAAACAACAGCTAACATTATACTCAATGGTGAAAGACTAAAAGCTTTCCCCCTAAGATAAGGAACAAGAAATGGATGCCCCCTGTCACCACTGTTATTCAACATTTTACTGGAAGTTCTGGCCAGAGCAATTAGGCAAGACAGAGAAATAAGACATCCAAATTGGAGAGCGAGAAGTAAAACTTCCCTATTTGCAGATAACATGATTCTATATATAGAAAACCCCTGAAAATAAACAACAAATCTACTACAGCTAATAAATAATTTTGGCAAAATGGTGGGCTATAATATCAACAAGACAAAATAAATGGTTTTTATATTCAATAGTAATGAACAATCTGATAGAGAAATCAAGGAAAAACATATTTACAAGAGAAAATAAATCAATCAAATGACTAGGAATATATTTAATGTAAAGGACAATTATGTAAAGGACTTGTATGCAGAAAAGTATAAAACACTGCTGAAATTAAAGAAAACTTAAATAAAATAAGGGACATATATGTGGATCCCTACCTTACCAAATACACAAATTTACTCAAAATGGATCAAAGACCTAAATATAAGAACCAAAACTATAAAACTCCTTGACGAAAACATAGAGAAACATCTTCAGTACTTTGTTTTATGCAACAGTTTCTTAACCTTTACACCAAAAGCATGAGCAAAAGAAAAAAAAATAGATAAATGAGACTTCATCAAAATTAAAACTTTTCTGCATCAAAGGACTTTATCAAGAAAGATAAAAAGACAGCCTACAGAATGGGAAAATATATTTGGAAAGCCTATATCTGACAAGGGTATAATACCCCAAATATGTATGGAATTACTACAACTCAAGAACAAAAAGACAAAGAATTCATCTGAAAAATGGGTAAAAGACTTAGATATTTCTCTAATGAAGATATATAAATGGCCAAAGATCATATGAAAAAAATACTCAGTTATCATTGTCCATTAGGGAAATACAAACCAAAAGCAAATGGGATACCATTTTCTACTAACTAGAATGGCTACTATTAAAAAAGGGGAAAATAACAAGTGCTGAAGAGGATGTGGAGAAATAAGAACACTTGTTCATTTTTGGTGAGAAGTCAATGGTGCAGCTACTGTGGAAAACATTTTGAAGGTACCTCAGCAAGTTAAGTACAGAATTACCATATGACCCAGCATTCCAGCATCTAGTTTATAACCTAAAGGATTTTAAAAAGGTACTTTGACAGATATGTATACAATGATGTTTGTAGGGGCCTTATTCTCAATTGCCAAAAGATGGAAATAGCCTCTGACCATCAATTAATGAATGGATAAACAAAATGTGGTATATACATCAATGGAATGTTATTCAGCCTTGAAAAGAATGAAGTTCTCATACATGTGACAACATGGTTGAAGCTTGAACGTGTAATGTTGAGGGAAATATACCAGACACAAAAGGACAAATATAGTATGATCTCACTTACATGAAATAATTACAATATGAAAATTCATAGAGACAGAAACCAGAATATGGTTTACCAAGGGACACGTGGGTAACGAATGTGAAGTTAATGCTTAATTGATACGAGCTACTGTTTCGGGTGATAGAAAAGTTTTGGTAATGGATGGAGGTGATGATAGCACAACATTTTGAATATAATTAACACCATTGTATTGTATATTTGAAAGTAAAGTGGTTAAAATGGAAAACTTAAGGTTGTATATATGTTATCAGGATAAAAAAAATAACACCTTAGAACTGAACAACACAAAATGAACCAAATATAAGCTGAGGATTATAATTAATGATACAATTAATATCATTTCATCAATTGTTACAAAGCTATCATAGTAATGCAAAATGTTAATAACAGAGAAAATTGACTGTGGGTTTATGTCTGGGTGTGTAGGTCTGTATATTTGTTCCAAGTTGTTATAAGGGGACTGTATTTTCTACATGATTTTCTACAATTCTTATCTAATAAAAAATATAAAATAAATAATAATTTTAAAAAATAGATGAAATTCCTCATATTATTCTTCACTTTGTCAAATAAAACCATGGGATAATTTCTAATGTATTATTTTCTAAATATACTATTCCATCATAATTTCTATATTAAGTAAGACTGCTTATCAAAGAAAACTGACATTTTAGAAATCAAAGTTCTGCTTTAAACATCACTTTTAACCTGAACACATAAATACATAGAAGTCAGGCACTGTGAACATAATCATTTCCTTGGTTTTAAACATTTCGTGGTTCAAATTTATCTCCCCAAAATTTTAAGCACTCTGAGGTAAATACCGTATTTTATGCTTGCCTCAAAATCCTAGAAATGCTTTCCACATTGTTGATGCTAAATAAATATAGAAAGAGATAAATACATGAATGGAAATTTTTCTTCACTAGACATTTGCAAATATCTAACAGCAAAATTATATTAAAATTCTACTGAACAGTCCACATGAACCCTTAAAATATTTTAGCTAATGATTCATTATGTATACATAAACATAAAAATAATCATTCAAGTTACAATTATTTGTACATTTTCCCAATTATAATACAGTTAATGTTTGAGACCAGATTCTTAAATGGCCAGTGATTCACCGTGGTTCAGTTTCCTAGGTTTATAAAAGTCCTCAAAAGAATTCTTAAATCTTTTTCTGAGATTATTTTTAACAAGAGCAACTCTCAGAAAACTGTAAACCTAATCAGAAAAAAAAAACTTGCTATAGTTCCATAAACTATATTGAAACACTCTGGCTCACTGCTTGGCTATATAATCCTCTTTTACCTGCATATCAAGGATATACTGCTTACAGAAGTATGAGGATTAATAAAAAAGTCATTAATGGTATCTTTTATATGCTTCCTTGTTCCAAAAGAGTTCTCTATAAGATTTTTTTTTGTTATTACTTAGAACCTTTCCAAAGGCATATAGGTAACAGCAATCTTAGAGATAAGAAAACTAATTCAAAGGGATTAAAACTTTACCAATATGATGTCAAATATTTGCTTGAAAAGTGAAGAGTCAAAATGTTCAATTGGTTGTTTTGTTGGGTCAGCAGTAAAAGGTAGTGAACAAGTAAGTCTTCAATAAACTATGATTGAGAAAAAGGTTTTTCCTAACTCTGTTTCAAATTGTTATACCATAAAAGAGCAACAGCTCCCAGAATCATAAATATTAGTGATGGCAAAGCCCTCAGAGATCATCGATTCTTTAGAATAAATAAAAAGGCCATGTGGAACTGCAGTGTCTCTATTGGATATATCGAATTATAATTTTAATAACTGTCCATATCTGCTGATTTAATAACATTCATGTAATCAAGTAAATGTTTCACTCAGCATATATTCCTCCAAACTTGTAAAAAATTTGTTTCAGTATAACAAATTTTTTCTTCTTAGAAATTTTATAAATTCATTGTTTATATTCTTTGACATACATTATTGTTTATGGTGAAGCCATTTTAAGTCATCTTTCCTTGGGATTTGAATCTCTGGATTAAGATGCTGAGCTGAGTTTCTGTAGAATCTAAGCTATACTTTATCAGGTTAACACAGAATCATATTATCTGGAGTCTTTTTTTCACCAATCTTCATTTTTCTCTATTTAACTGCAGTGTGGTTTTCTACCCTGCACGTGAATACCTCTCAAGGTAACACATTCCATATTTGCCCAATGTGCTAGAGGTGTATTTTCAATAAGATGAAATTTGTTTTCTTATCATTCATTGTTTACATTTCTTATTCTTGGTAAAAAGGAAAACAAGTGTAGTAACAATTTTGGTTAACATCCCTCAATATTTGAATATTGCTTTAATGACTTTTTTTCTTCAAATCTTGACTTCAGTCTATTATTAATAAGTCCTGATTTTGAGTTCCATCTCCATTCTTGTTCTTGGGTGAATGTATTTGAATTTGCTACCATCTTCTTAAAAGTGTCCTGCCAAGAAACTAACAAAATGCGTCAAATAAAGTTTAAGTGCATTCTAGGAAGGCAGCCCGATCACCTCTCTCATTCCATATATATTTTTAGACTATCATACCTGTTCTACGCTGGAGGACAGTGACTATAAATAATTTTCTTTTTGCCTCTGAAAGTCAGTTCCATGATTCTTTAATCTACCAGGATTTGGATTCTACCACATTATTTAGTGTTTCGTCTCAAGAAGGTCTAGTCTCTTTATTTTGAAGCATTGAACCATGCATATATCTCTAGTGGTTCATGGTTATTTTATATTTATTTCTTTCTCTGTCACATACCTCAGTTATCTATCAGTGATTTGGATTTCCTTTGGTTATATGACCACTGATCCAAGAAGCATGAAATACTTCTGCATTTTGTATAATTTCAATATTTAAAATTTATTTTCTTTCTCATTCTGATGTTGTTTATGGGTGCTTTTTCATAATTGTATTCCTTATCAAAATATTACTCTTTCTGGGTGCATTTTATATATTTTTTCATCCCATTTTGCAACACCTTATTTCTATGACAAAAAACAGTTCAGAGTGATGTGTCCCAGGCCTCTTCTCTTTAAGCATATACAACAGCTTAGTTATGTAATTACATAATTTCTGCTTATTTCTGTTTGGAGTCCATGAATTACAAACCTCTTTAGCCTTAACTGACCTCTATATTGCTTAGGTAGAGGGAGAAAACCAAACAAACTTACCTTGATAACTTCCTCATTTTAATACATGCCTCAGAAACCATCCTAGTTTTAGGTTGCCTTAGATCTGAAGAGATGAAACTGTTTATCTATTATTCCTGCCTTATAGTATTATTTTTAATTGTAGGATTAATTATTTTTAATCATTTCATTATCAAACTGCCATCTTTCATACCATTAATCTAAGCCTTTAATAGCATATAGCAAATGTAGAGAAAAATTTTCAAGTATTTGAGAGAATCATCCATCTCTTCCAATTTCTCAGCTTTCCTGCCAAACAAGTCTTGGATACCTTTGTTCTATTCTGAACACAGAATTTTTACATTGTTGACAAGTTGCCAAGATAGATTTTCATAATGATAACTAACGTGGTTAACCATGTTCCAGATACTGTGACAAGATTTTACATGAATGATATCATATAAAATCCAAATTACCAATGATGTTTCTATTTGCATCCCAATTTTATGTTGAAATTTAGAGATGTAATGTAGCTATCCAATTAACACATAGTTATGAAGTAGTAGAGTTGGACTTTGAGTTCAGAGTTTCTCATGCCAGTTCTCTAGATTTCTGAGTGGAGTATTTTCAAGAAACTCATGTGTAGCAGTTTGATATTGTTTATGAATTCCAAAAATAGGTATTGGTTTTTGTTTATAAACTGGTTTGTTCCTCTGGGCATATTAAATTATAATGAATTAAGAGGTTTCACTTTTATTTGATTAAATTGTGATTAAGGCTTTGATTGGGCCATGTCAGTAGGACATTGAGTCCCTGCATCCTTGGTGGGCGGGGACTCACAGAGAAAATGACAGGGCAGAGCAGACAGTAAAGTTGTTGTGTGTTTTTTGTTATGTTGGAAACCCAGGAAGTAAACACACAGGAGAAGAACACAGAGGAATAGAGATGGCTCATAGACACTACAGAGGTCCCGGGAAGAGAGAGAGAGCCTAACAGTTTACAGCTGACCTTATGGAGAGAAGAGAGCAGCTGAGTCCAGAGAGTAACGAGCCGCAGGAGAGAGATGAGACTTACCCCAGCCTACAGCTGATATTGGAAGAAGCTGGGATCACAGAGCCTTAAGAGGAAGAGGAAGGCTAAATGTTGGCAGCCATCTTGCTCCAACACATGGCAACAGGCTATAGTGAGGGATGTTACTTATGCTTTATGGCCTGGTAACTATAAGCTTCTACCCCAAATAAATACCCTTTATAAAAGCCAACAGATTTCTGGTATTTTGCATCAGCACCCGTTTGGCTGACTAATACATCATGCTTTTCTGGGAATTGGGTATTTTCATCTTATCTTCTAGTAGAAAAATGTATCAATAATTTTTTTGCAAAACAAATGCTGTTCTTTTGTATGTGTGTTCTGTTTTATATTTTGTTTCATTTTTAAAACTAAAGGCTTTAGGAAAAGTGCTTTCATCCTTATCAAAGTGATATATTAAGTGTTAAAATATGTTTCCTGATAGGGATATGGTTTTCCCAAAGACCATGAACACATCCTTCAGTACTCATTCAATATATTTTTAATTAAGCATCTACAACGTATGTAAATATACTTTGGTTTTCTGGAGGATACTAAGAAGGATAAAATACAAAATCTAACCTCAATAATGTTTCAATTGAGCTAAGTAGTTTAAAGACTTAGGGAACATCAAAAACCAAAAGCAGAGGACTGTGTTCTTTCTAGTCCACCACTCTGGTAGCATTTAGAACAACATGCTCAAATGGGTTCTAGGTAATGTTAATAGGTCTTCCTTCAAAAAATGGAAGGGAGAGGTGGTAGTTAATTAAGTGAATTCAAATACGTGCTAATCACTATTGCTTTTTTGTTTTTTTTCTTTTTGCATTTTTATTAGAGTCATTACAATGCCAACAGTGGACATGGAAGAGAAGGAAAGCACCTGCAGTGTTTCCATAATGTATATGACCACAGGGCTACTGTTCTATTGATTACTCTTAGGAAATGGTGTTATAAAGAAAAAGAAGAAAGAGACTTAAATTTTCTGATTTAAAGTAAAACTGATTCTTTCCTCTATTCCTGAAATGATTGATGGAGACATGACTCATCTTCAAAAAGAAAGAAAATAATTGAATTTGAAATGCAAAATTCATCCTATATATATATATTTTAATTTAAAAGCAAGAGAATTGAAGAGAGTATATAACCATAATATTCCAATTTCTGGATTAAACTATGATTTCAATGATATAGGTGTATATACATAATTTCTGAATTTGCAGAGAGAACACAACTGACTCAATCATACCAACCAAACTTATAGGGCAACTATCTGTGTATTTGTAAGCATTCTACAAAGAGAAAAATTAACCAGATAGAAGTACAAAAACACCAGTGATATGCAAAAGGAAAAATGGATATTCAACCTAAAGATTGATAGAAAATCTAAATGAAGAAGCACATAAAACTACTGGAGACAGATTGTCCCACCTATTAGTTTTGTCAAAGTTATCCTGGCTTGCCAAGTAAAAATAATGTAATACCACTGATGAGTAAGAAGGAATGTGATTTAAAGAATATCATTTAAAAATATTCTAATATGAAAATTTTCCTTTCAACTTTAATATCCATGACTCTCAAATTTCACAATGTATTCACCTAAAAGCCACCTCCAAAGAATTTTTAAGATTTTAAGCTTTGTGATATTTAATAGTCTATTCTTGCATGCTTATTCTTTATTGATTGTCCATGAATCATTTGACATGAGTCATGAATGATGAATTTAACTCAGAATCATTTTGTAGCTTAAATAAAATACTTTTTACTATTATAAATTGCAGGTTAAGATTTCCCTAGGAAGATAACTGTTAGAATTCAATGTTTGATAGTAATGAGTGTCTCATAAAGTTAGTTTATTTTTAATTAACAATGTTTTTTATTTTTTAAAAATGTCATTTTTCCTGTTAGGTTTATGTAACCAATGAAAATTAAAAGTAAAGAAATAAATAGTGACCCAAGTAGATATAGTTTTCTAGCCAGCAGAACTTGAAAGGCATAAAAATAAAAAAAGAAGTTTTATAACTAAAAGTTCCCATTATCTATAAAGGCATGTGTGTTGTGCATAATTAACCATGAAGTTAAAATGTTGAGGGGTGGTAAGAGGGAAATGCATATCTATCAGTTTTCTTGTATCTACCCTGATCCAGACTGAGCCTGCATGCAAGACAAAAATAGAAATTCCATTCCAATTGCCAAAGTAACTGTTTGGCAAGCAGTTTCGATTAGTGTAAAATGATCCAATTAATGCACCCCACAAAGGACTCAGAACAAATACCAATATCAAACACGGCTGCAGAAAGAAATCTTTGAAGTGACTGTTTTGAACAGACTATTAACAACATGAAATTTAGCTGAAATGCAACCAACCAGATGTTAGTGCTTGAATACAGCAAATAAAATAGATTGCTTTGCTATTAGAAAGGTAGCATAAATTTCTCCTCTATGTCACTTAGTGCTGCCAAGAGACTCACAGAGGAAGATTCTGATTTTCTGTAGGCCTTTTCTAATTATTTTTATTTTCTGTGTTTCATTTAATTTTAACTAATGGTGTTGGGGGTGAAACTGGGGAGAGAAAAAGTTTCATCACTAAATTCCATATAACTTAAGTCCCTGAAATTCACTGTAAAGAAAAAAGGAAATAAGAATGATAAGAATGCAATTCACAATGGTCAGCTATAGAAAACCCTTCTGAGGGTATAAGAATTAAAGATGTTCATGTTCTATTTTTCAAATAAATCCTTTTCGATATATGCAGGTAGTAACTTCACTTCACCACTAATGAAAGCATCTAGTTTGAAAATGAATCCTTGCTAGTTGATTTACAATTCAGTCCACACAATATAATCAGACTCCATATACACTTGGAGTATGTTTTTTCAGTGGCTATTGCACAGTTTAGAAGTTCATGAATGTGGGGTAATGCAGAGTCTCCAGAAGTTTTCTCAAATATATTATACTTTATTAGGTATTTCTACATTTATTTTCCTTAGAGCAAATATCTAGCTACAGTATTTCAAGGTAAAGTTGCAATTTTTCCATTCCATAATTTTCCATTTATAAGATGCAGATATAAAATCCTCATTGAGTTTGCGATATGTCACGGGGAAGCTAGGATTCAGGTAATTTTGGTATATAGACTAATAGTTAAAATTAACCATCTCTGGAACCCTCTAAAACAGTGTCTCCTTATATAAAATGGGAGGATTGCATTAACCAATCCATCTTTAGTCTCTTCCATTCAAGTCAGTCACCAAATAAAAGACACTAACTTAAATGTGAATTTACAGTAACTTATAAGCTTGAGTATAATGACTACCCTAACTCAAGTATAATAGCAATAGATCAGCAATTTCCAATGGTTAGGATGCATAAGAATTATGTAGAGGACTTAATAAAGCACAGATTGCTGGACCCCACCCCAGTTTCTGATTCACTATGTCTGGCTTGAGGCCCCATAATTTGAATTTCTAGCAAGTTTCCAGGTGATGGTGGTACTGACAATCAGGAAACTAGACTTTGAAAACCCTTTTATTTGATTAATTTACAAAATTAACTATCCAGTATTGAATATTAATGAAGAGTACCTGGATGATATTGGACTCATAAACCTTACTACCTACTCCAACTTTTAAGATGCTGCCACTCTATTAATCCGTATTTTGGGACTTGTGGATAATTGTTTTTTATACTTATTCAATCACAAGTTAGGGGAATTTCAATTCTTTATATTTAAAATACATAATTTTTAAAATGGAAACATTTCAGAATGAACAGATATTTTAGAATGCTTAAAGCAATTATAATGACCTTTGCTTTAAAGCAGTATAACAATTCATATTCTGTAATTGTTCTTGTTAACAGTTTTTCCAAGTTAGGCCCCATATAATATTAAATGTTCTTTATAATTAAACTGTGTTGTCTTGTAACCTTGACACAATCTTACTCTTTCTCTTTTCTTTAGTGTTCAAACTCTGTAATGAATATTTGGGTTATAGATCTTCTGCAGTTCAAATAACTCGTGAAGAAACAAACTGCTTTGGTGATGAAATAGCCTTAAACTATCTGCCTTTTCAGTAGATTTGTATGTGGGAAACACCATATGTCTACTGGAAAATTTCTGTGCTCCTTCCTACTAGACTTCAAGTACATAATTTAGTTCTTATCCTAACCCTTTACTTAAGAGGCTTCTTGTCATGGATATGCCCATGAGAAAATCAGCTTAATGTACTGTGGCTCCCTGTCAATTTCTGAGCCTTGATCTTTTGTTACTCTGGTAATTCGTGAGCCACCAGGAGTATCTCTAAATTTTTTTTATCTAGAAAGAGAATACACTAGCACGCTTATGTTTCTTTTCAACCACAAATAGTGTCTTCATATTCAGAATTTCCCACCACAAGCGATAATCACAGAAATATTCAGTGATAGAATTTGTAGTTTCAAAACTATTTGTAACAGCTGTGTTATTCCTCCATTCAATGCCTCTTTTGATTTCTAAACTTTCCTCTCTGAATCCTTGGGTTTTGCCTGCTAATTTTTATCCTTTTGATTTACAGTTTCTGGAACCTGCCTTCCTCCAATTCACAAGATTCAATTTCTTCTCTTGTCGTTCTTGAACAGAAACATCAGAAGAATCTCCCCATCTTAACCAAACTTAATGCATCTTCTACCTTACATGCTTTAACTGCTTCCATTGCTTTCCAAATTCCTTGGTGACAGAAAAAGTAGAGATCAATTATACTACTTATTGTCCTTCAATTGAGATACATACAATGAGTAGCATTCACTAATAAAATACAGCTATTTTCAGAAAATTTACTTCTATCAATCCCTATATACAGTCATTGGTATCCAGTCCATGGATTTTCAGGATATAGTACATGTATTTGATTCTTTAAATTCAATCTGGACCTTTCAAGAACATTCATTCAAAGTGTTATTGTGGTGTGTTTCCACATACACACACATACTATTTATATACATACACATGTATATGTATATTTCTATTACCATATGTTATAGATAGTCACAAGATATAACATATAATCTAAGTAGATAAAATTTGATAATCCCATATAAATTGGTTAGGACTGTGGATAATTAATATTTAGCTATGGAGAGATAGGAATGTTTACATATCATTAAACTGAAATTCCAAAATAACAGACCCATTTTAAGAGAGTAGTATTAGAATAAAAAATATATATAATGTAGTAAAACATATTATATAATTTGTCTTCCAAAATTGATTTCTGTCGGAGAAGGGTACTGACTTTAAGCCCAAAGCAAAGAGTCATAATGGCACAACCATCCCAGGATGTTTCAAAGGAGAAAAAAATAGGAAACATGCTTCTTTTAGGACAAAATGAAATTTTAGAAACTGGTAAATGGCAGGAGAAATAAAAGGTTCTGAGTAGTTGTCTACCCCAAGAAATGAAAGGGAGAGATCAGGAGTCAATTCCTTTTTATGAATAAGCATGTAACAGAAAAAATGACAAAGACACATCTATTAATAAGAGAACAGGAAACCCATGTTGTTCATAGCAATTAAACAAATTGTTTGATGGCAATGGTATTCAGTACTATAAAAGTTATCTGAATATGTACTATGTGCATTGTGTTGGTCTACCTCTTCAAAAGCACAATGTTCACAATGTAATTAAAGAGGAAAATATGTAAACATAAAAATAAGTCAACAGTTACAAAGAAATATCAGAAATCATGAAGTATTGAATTTCAAAATCAATCTGTACAAAAATCTTCCTGAATAATATCCATAATAATTTCTCAAATATATTGTTATGAGCATAAACCAGACATTAAATAATTGGTTTATAAACACTGTTCTATTAAAGGCTCAACAACACTCTATGAGGAAGGTAATTGTCTTGGCCTGATTTTCTAGATTACAACAGGAAGACTTAGAAAGGCTAATTAAATTGTCCAAGGTCACGTGTTTTGAAAGGACACATATAGTTTCTGAATTTGGATTCTGCCCCTTTAATTTGTATGCTGACAGCCTATATGGGATGTATTTAACCATTGCTTTTGAATATTTTAGGAGACACATTTTTTAATGAACCAATGATAAATTGCTTTGATTTTCTGCTAACATTAGGATGTACATAGACATGGAATTTCTTTCTGATCAGGTTTCTTTCCCTTTTTAAGCTACTTAACAGTCACCATTTATTGGAACACAGAAGCATTTCTAAGGATATGTGTCTAGGAAAAAAAAATCTGACACCCACTACCAGTATTGAACTACAATGTATCTAACAACAGATTTTACGGTTTGGTTTTAAAGGTCATTTGTGTGCTCACGAAATGCAAGTTTAAAAGGTTAGATTCCATGAAGCTTTAAATAGAGAATCAAAGTTTTGTTTGCATTAGCTTTATTCAGTGTCACTTCTATTCTTCCATCTCACTAGAAACCTCTTTCAGAAATTTCTGTTCAGTTTTCTTGCAGAAGAAAGCCTATGGCAAAATACCAGAGAAATATTTAAAAATTTATCCATACTCTAAAGAAAAAAAAATAGAGTTTTCGGTGTACTGTCTAATAATCCACTGAAAGTAGTTTTACTGTAATCAATACTGCTTTACCTAGCAAGAATAAACATTGAGGAATTCTTAGCTCATTTTATTTTTCTTAGTTTAAAATGCTATGTAATCCAGACATTTTGCTTATTTATAAATATTTTAAGTAGTGTAGTTTTCTCTCTTTTCCCATAAAATATTATTTGCAGAATTTACCAATACACAAGGCATTGACTTCAAAGTGCTTTTTGTTTTCCTTTGAATTGAAAAATCTCATTTAATTTCTGTGATAGACCTGTGTGGTTTTAGAAGAACAAAATTATGCTAAGAGTGATGTTGACAGGACCATGTTCATTTCAGCTGTAAAAAAACTGAATGTTCATCGTCGTGGCTTCATCCCAGTGAAAAATGGTTCATAGGAAGGCCATCAGTAGGAGAGAGAGCATAGGGTAAGTTGCTCAGGGTAAGTTGTGTCTGCCTTAGATGTTGGAGGGTTTGGATGTTAGGGTACTCACTTCTATTAGGCAGGGAGAGTCAAGGAGGAGGTGGTGACAAACCACAGGATAAAATTCAGGACACCTCCACCCAATGATACCTTCTCCTTACCACCAGCCTGGCTCTATGATCCTCACCATCAGAAATGCATTCTTTTGGAGTTACCTCCTGAGATCCTCCTTGTTGCTCTAATGTGGCCTATCTCTAAGCCAAATTCAGCATAAAAATTTATTATCTTTCCCCAAGGTGGGACATGAATCCCAGGAACAAGCTTCCCTGACACTGTGGGATTATTCCCAAGGGCCAACCAGAGATGCATTTGGAAAAAGATCTTGGCCAAAAAGCGGAAATATTAGATACAAATGAGTTTTTATGCCTAAGAGATTTCAGAGTGAGTCTGGAGTTCATTCCAGAGGTTACACTTATGCATGCATGGCTTAGGAGGCTCTGACTGACTGCCGCAGTAAACATTGCCTCAAGCAGGGGTCACTCCTGAGGGCTCTAGAGACATCTGGACCCTACAGGCAGGGCAGACAACCCCAGGAATTTGGCACCTTGTCAGTGGGCCTTGCCTTGAAATATATGATCACTTATCCCCCAAGTGTATAGGAGTTGGATACATTTATAATTTTCCCAAACATGGTTCTTATGCCCTGTTTATTTGAACCTATAATTAGCACTATATCCATTAAATATATGTCCCACAGACTTAAATCTTCTAGCTGTTCATATGCCGGTTGAGTGCTGAATTTCTACAGAGGTGCAGCCAACACCTATGCTCCAATTCATCAGACTCACCCAAGACAACTAACGAAAGGATGATGATGGACAATCCCTACCCTAAAAATGAGAGTATCTACAATTGCAAGCAAGACAGTCCCACTCATGTGCCCCATGGGATCTAAGCCCCCTCTCAGTTGGAAGCAGAGTGGGCATCACCATCCACAAATCCTCTAGATTGAGGAATGAACAAACATAAGGGGGAATTGCAATTATAGAGTAAAATAGACTTATTATTCTAGTGATGGAAAGAACTATCAATATTGATATAAAGGCAATTGTCACCAGAGGTTCTGAGGGGAGGGAGACGGAAGAATAGATGTAGCATGAGGCATTTTTGGGACATTAGAATTATTCTGCATGACCTTGCAATGACAGATACAAGCCATAATAAATTTTGTCAAAACCTATAAAATAGTGTGGTACAAAGTGTAAACCATAATGTAAACTATAGACCATGGTTAGTAGCAATACTTCAATATGTGTTCATCAATTGTAACAAATGTACCATACTAATAAAAAAATTTTCTTAATGTGGAAAATTGTGGGAGGAGAATGGGGTGAGGTATATGGGAATCCCCTATATTTTCAATGTAACATTTATGTAAAGTAAAGCTTCTTTAAAAATAATAAATAAATGAATTAAATAAATAAATAAATAAATAATTAAATGCAGTCTTTTGTTGTTGCAGCTAAAGCCTAAGCAATTGAAATAGAAATGCCTGTAGGGTCAACTCAAACTAATATCACCACAGCCAGTTTTTGTAGATAGTTTATCTCAGAGGTCCTGAGGGAAGGGCAGATTGGGCTCTGGGGATGGGTAGGGAAGGTGGTGGAGGCATAGTCTTCCATCCTTGGGTGTATGAAAGGACTGAAAGGTGGGGCACTAGTTGGGGAGGGGAACTGAGCTGATATTTAGGGAAAGAGGAGGAGAGAGAAAAGACCAAGTTTTAGTAAAATTCTAGCTCAGGCCAGCAGCAAGGAAAGGATAAAGGATACCAGTACACTGTATTGCCATAAGGCTCCACTTCTCATTCCTCTGCTTCTGAGGGAGGGGTTAAAGAATTCCTTTACAATTTCCATGACCAGTCTTGGAATAGTAAGAAAAAACATTTTAAGAGTAAAATGTATAATTTTAGCATGTAGACTTATTAGGTAGCACTCTTCATATCAATAACTGTGGAATAGAAGGGAAAGAACTGCATAGAAGGAGAAGTTGGCATTTATCCTATAAAAATCCATGTGTGGGAAGGTTTGCATGCCCATGGTGAATATAGTTGTATCAGAAAATAAATGTATTTCAGCCTTATTATATGTCTTTACGGAGGAGTATTTTGATGTGGCCAGGGAGTAAAAAAAAAAAAAAAAAAAAGTCACAAAGCTCTCTTAAGAACCTTAATATATTGTATTGTTGGGTACAGAAATGATCCAGAGCAAGAGACACGAGGCAATTGGCAAGAAACATTTGTAATTTGGTAATTACCTAGAATGTCTTTTTCCACTTTCCTGTTTGCCCAAAATGTGATGAAAAAAATCATCTTGGAATGATTGAGTCTTCTGCAAAACAAAACAGCAGAAAACTTTAACATGGTATGCAACCAAGTGAATTTAAGAAGCTCAGAGAAAATGGTTAGTTATCCTGTTTTCTGCTGCACAATGGGGAAAAATAAAAACATTGAAACTTTTGATAAAACACTGCATGAACAACTCCACAAAGACACATGTAGATGTCCCAGGACTAGAAAACAGCAAGCAGTCCCTGGCATTATCTTCAGCGAGTACTTTTGAGAGTACATGCCATTCACCTTTATAGATGTCAGAGAGATGATTTTTTTTAGTATCTTTGAACCTTCAGGTTTACAGCCATTAAACAAGATTAATCCACAGAGGCTGTCTTCTAAAATGTGGTATTAGTGATATTAGATTTAATATTGTGCAAAGCCACATGAAATAGGGTAAGTAAATGTAGTTCATCTATCCTCCATCACATCAAATTCAATGTAAAACAGGTGCATTTCATGATCCTTTCAAATTCTTATTTCTAGGTGATGGTGACTTGGATTGGACTATTCAGTATAAGTTAGTATATTGTTATTTTATTATCTGTACTAGCTTCTTTAGTAAAAGTGACTTCAAATGCAAACTAAAGGATATCAGAGAGTATGAAAAAAATGCCTTTTATTCACCACTTTGCCAAGAAATATACCTAAATGTATGAGATAATATAATAACAACCACAAAGTAAATTACTAAATTGAATGTGAAATTAATTTGACCACATCTGTATAATTTTTACAAACAGCTCTTCAGTGGAATGCAACGTTATAAATTAGAACAGAGAACACACAGAAGGTTGAAGATTTCTCCTTTTATGATGTTTCAGTAGTTCACCCTCTGCTTTCCTAAATTCTAACTGACTTCATCATAGTCTTTTGGTCCTGAGGAAAGAGTTTATAGTTTTCACAACCTGAAGAATTTACCTTACTTCTGAGGCAGGCTTAGATTTGCCAGCTATGTGACTTGCTACTCTTTTCTTTTCTTTAAGCTATGAAAAGTAGTTTGAATTTTAAAAGCAGTCATGCAAACTAATTTGACATGTGATTGTTCATAATAAAGGTTTATACTGTCCAGGCACTTGTCACTTATACAACCATCTATAGACAGGTAGAGAAGCGGCTCCTGCCAAAGTCAGAATAGAACAAAATTGATGTAGAAATTTCTGTTGTATTTTTCCATTTCATAAAACCTACATATTATGTATCTTCTCCTTTCATATGTCATTCACCTATTCATTAAATTTCAAAGGAAATAAACATCAACTGAAGTGATCAATGTCATCATTGTTTTATGCTTCCCTAAGCTCAGTTAAAGAGGAGCCTAGTGAACATTCTAGTTTAGATGACAATAATTTAAATTTATAATATAACAAATATGTTCAAGGGACCAAAGAAAACTTTGAGAATAACTCAAAATATAGAAAGTTTCAAATATACAGCAAACATATGAAACTAATAACAACCTAGTGACAGAATCGGGTCAGAATCCAGAGTTCCTTATAATAAAAACTATCAAAGTCCACAGCTGTTTTAAATAGCACTAGATATTCAGATTAAAATAGAATTGCTTTCTTTAGGGCTTCATTGCTCAGAGGATAACAGGAATAATTGAACTCTGCTGTTAAAAGCTATCAGATTTACTGTGGGACAGAAAGCATTCACAAAACAAAAAATGCATAAAATAGGATATATATGTATGTATATGTATATACATGTGTATATATATATGTGTGTGTATATATATATGTATATATATAAAACACAAATATTAGTCCTCAGCTTTTCATATAGCCTCCCAAGAATAGAAGAGTTCCACTCTTTCTTGGTCATTGTTCCCCTAATCCAGTCTCGTAGGGGTAAGAATTTCTTGCTAAATCACCAAGGTCAGGTGATTTATAAATTTTAAATTTAAACTGCTTTGGTGAGTGAGTTAATGGTGGTAGTTAGTAAGTATCCAAGTAGATGCCAGAGATCTGTACAATCAAAACACTAAAAACGAACCATACATGATCCCATTATTGCCTTGGTGTTAACAAAGGTTAGTGAGGAAAGGTAGTAGACAATAATTCTAAATACTGAAGACACGTTTTTGGAGTCATGGCCTAGGGTCGGGGATGTAAATCTTCATGTGGCATTAGCAGATACAGTGGAGGAAACACTGTGCTACAACATTCTACCAAATATTTAGCAACTTGGCAAATAAGAACATTTCTCTATTTATCACTTCCTAGAGATGGAGAGAGAGAGACTAAAGCAACAGTTATTCTGAGTTTCAGAATGAGTCTCAGAAAGATCTCTGAGAGCAAGAATGCTACTTGCTTCTTGTTTGTTTGATTTTTTTTTAACTTTCTAGTTCTCTTCACAGTGTGTGCTACCCTGATTTTTTTTTAAAAAGCGATATTAGTTACTTATAGTCTTGCTGATTTTATGAGAACGACTGAGTTAGAGGCCTCAGAAGAGAGAGGAGCAAGAGGAAAAAATGTCTCTTGAGTTTAAAATTCCTCTGTGAAGAAATCAGGAAAAATCTAAAAGGAAATAGAAAAACAAAACAAACGTATAAGTCAAGCATCAAGTCACAACTGCTGCAGTAAGAGATTGAGGAAGAAGAAAAATTCTCCACCTTGTGTTTCAAAATTGTCTAATAACTATCTCTACCCTTCTATCAATTGCTGTTGCTAAAGATTCTTAACACACTTTTATCAGAGAAGTTGTAGGGTTACAGAAATATCATGCATAAAATACAAAGTTCCCACATATCACCTGTCCGTCTGAGTTTGCCACAGGGTTGATAATGCAAGGTACCAGAAATTGGTTGGCTTTTATAATGGAAATTTTTATTTAGTGTAAAAGCTTATAATTCCAAGGCCATGAAATGTCCAAATCAAGGCATCAGCAGAGATACTTTCTCCCCAAAATCAGCTACTGGTGATCCTGGGGTCCTGCCACATGGTGAAGAAAGATGGCTGACAATCTCTGCCTAGGTCCCTGCCTTCCCCTCCAGAATCTACCATCTCCTGGAGCTCAGCAGTGGGCACCTGGGCATGGGGTTTGTCTCTACAGCCTTAAGCTGCTCCATGGGGATTCATGCTTAAGCTTTGTCTACTAGTGAACCTTGAGCCCTCTCTCACATGGCAGGATCAAAACAGGCCGAGCTCCTATAACCTGTCTCTCTCTATATTATTTATATAAGATCCATGGCAAGAAGGCCATGTCTCAAAGTGAGTCTCACCGCACTGACGTTGTTCAATCAAAAGGGTCTCACACCCACAGGAATGGATCACTTAAAAAATATAATCTTTCTTTTTGGGATTCATAAAAGAACTTCAAACTGTCACACCACCCTATTATTACTATCTTGCACTAGTGTGGTATAGTTGTAATTAATGAAAGAAAAAATTTTATAATTGTACTATTATCTATAGTCCATGGTTAATTTTAGGGTTCACTCTGTATATTGTATAGTCCTATGGATTTTTTAAAAAATGTCTTCCAGTAACCTATATATAACACACACATAAATATAAATATATATATATATATTCCTATAAATATATATATATTCCTATAAATATATATATATATATATATATTCCAGTACTGCTAATAATTATCACAATGTTGCACTACTATCATTACCATCCATTAGCAAAATTTTCTCATCATCCCAATTTAAGCATTGACTTCTGCTTTATTTTGCTGAAGTCTGCCAAGGCACTACACCAGAAGTGGTTGGCTTTTACAAAGGAAATTTATTAATGTATAAGCTTAGGGTTCTAAGGCTGTGAAAGTGTCCAAATCAAGGTATCATCAGGAGATACTTTCTCCACCGAGTTGCAGCTGTCAGTGATCAGGCACATGGTGGCATCCACTCATCTTTCTCCTCCCCCCTGGGCTTTCTCTCCGCGTCTGTGTCTTGCTGATTTCAGCTCCCGGCTTCCAGAGCTGCTTTTCTCAACTTCCAACAGTTTTTCTCTGTTTCTGTGGCTCTGGCGATTCCAGTAAGAAGAATAAGGCCCACTCTGGGCTATGCTTTACTGGAGTAATCAAATAAAATGGCCCTTAACTGAATCTAATCTAATTAAAGGTTCACAATAGGTTCACACCCATGGGGAAGAACCAATTTAAGAACATAATTTTCTAGGGTCCACAAAAGTCTCAAACTACCACAACTCCACCTCAGTCCCTTGTAACCTATATTCTACTTTCTTAGTCTATGAACATGTTTATTTTAATTATTTCATGTCAGGGCTATCATACAGTATTTTGTGTCTGTCTTAGTTCAATCAACATGATGTCTTCAAACTTATCCATGTTGTTGCATGCATTAGAACTTCATTTCTTTTTATGGCTCAATTATATTCCATTGCCTCTATACCACATACTGTTTATCCATTTGTTGGTTGTGTCACTTGTGTTTCTTCCACCTTTTAGCAACTGTGAATAATGTCACCAATATTAGTAAGCAAGTATCTGTTCAAGTCTCTGCTTTCAGTTCTTTTGGGTATATACCTAGAAGTGGGATTGCTGAGTCATGCAGCAATTCTATATTTAACTTTCTAAGGAACAGCCAAACTGTCTTTCACAGCAGCTACACCATTTTACATTCCCAACAACAAGGAATCAATATTCCTATTTCTAAACATCCTCCCCAACACTTGAAATTTTCCATTTTTAGTAGTAGCCATTTGAGTGGCTGTGAAATGGTATCTCCTTTGCATTTCCATATTGACTAATGGTGTTGATGGTCTTTTCATATATTTTTGGTGACATATATATCTTCTTTGGAGAAACTTCTATTCAAATCTTTTACTCATTTTTTAATTGTGTTGTTGTCTTTTTCTGTTCAGTTGTAGGATTTCTTTATGTACTCTGGCTATTAAACCCTTATCAGATGCAGTTTCCAAATGTTTTCTCCCAACCTGAATGTTATATTTTAACTTTTATAATGAAGTACTTTGATGCACAGAAGTTTTTAGAGTTCCATATATCTATATATATTTTTGTTGCTCATTCTTTCAGTGTAACATTTAAAAAAAACATTGCCTAACACAAGGTCCTGAAAAGCTTCCCTGTGTTCTCTCTTAGAAATTTTATAGTCCTCTTCTTTAATATTTATGTCTTTAGTCTTTTTTGAGTTAGTTTCTGTATATACGGTGAGG